>JBAMBR010005542.1:0-22500 GCA_037044475.1 Zaprionus obscuricornis | reverse complement strand
CAGCAGCAGCAACAACAGCAGCAGCAGCAACAACAACAGCAGCAGCAGCAGCATGATCCTAATGAAAAGAGCAGCACAATTCAATGGATTGGCGCACCGTATCAGCAGCCAGCGCCAATGCCAGCCACAGCACTGTTGCGTCAACTCTATGCAAATCGTGAAAGTGTTATACGTGCAACGGCACGACAGACGCCCACAGGCGTCGGCGTCTTCTATGGTGAACAACAGGGTGGACCGCTGCCTACACCACCGGGCAGTGAATCATCCTATGAGAATCAATACCTGCAATTGCATTCAGCGGCAGCGCCGCCATCAGTAACGCATCCGGGTAGCCAAAAAAGTGCAAACTCTGCGGATGCTTTTACTAATCTAGTGTCAACATATGGTGGCTATCACAGTACCATTGACTATCATAATGCAATGACACCACCAAGTTCTGTATCGCCACGTGATAGTAACAATTCGGCCAAGGTGCCGCCCTCCGCAGCATTGGTAGTAACCAGCAATGGTGGCTATGATTATGCAGATCCATTGCGTGGACAATATGCTACACCTGTGGTGGATACATCAGCACCGACAGCATTACCATTGAAACCCCAAGCATATTCGGCAGCAATGCATCCACATGCGGGGCATGCAACAACGACAACGGAAGGTGGCGTCACCTATAGTAATCTTGATCAGCCGCAATATTTTGCACCACACTCAAGTTTTCATTTGTATCATAAGGGTAGCCCGGCAAGTGGTTGGTATTCAACACCATCCTAGGTTTTGCAGGATGAGCAGGTAACATCGCCAGCGTTGCCAGACTGTCAGCATAGTGGAAATCAGTCGACAGATCGTTGGGATTTTGTCGGCGCTTTGGGTAAAATGGCGCGCATGTTTTTTAATGCACGCAAAGGCAATAACAACTAAGCGCAGATAGACTGAAGCATAGTCGACTATTTGATGCTCTGCAAATTGTAAATAGTAAAAAAAAGAGAAAAAACTAAAAAATTTTGAAAATTAATTTTAATTAATACAAATTTCTATAAATTTATTTTAGTAATTTTTTATTATTATTATTATTATTATGAAATATTTTTGTCTAAATGCAAATGTTAAAACATTCAATGTTGTTAAATAATTTGTAAGCTTGTAAATTATAAAAACAAAATATTCAAAAAAAAAAAAAAAAAAAACAAATCTCACACGGCAAAAAAAAAACCCATTGAAATTCTATTAAAAATACTCGGCAAATTTGCAATTAAAATTAAATTAAATTAAACTTAATAATAAAAAAAAAAAAAAAATTACAATATACTTTAAAAAAATTTTGCATAAGACTTGGATAGTGTGCCAGCAACAAGAACAAAATGAAGATGAATGAAAAAAACAAAAAAAAAATATAAACTATAATCTATAAATAAATATTAAAAAAAAAAATAATAATAATTAAATAAATGAAAAAAAAATTAACTATAGCATTTAATAAAACATAATCAAAATGCTTAATTCCCTAATTCTAATTGTTATTAATTATTTAAATTAAATTGTACATTTTTTTACCACATACTTAATAATAATAATTAATTCATAATTCTAATATTAATATTAATAATTATAATTATAATATAAAAAAAAAAAAAATATTGCATAAAATTTTGAATATATATAAATTAAATTAAATTTAACATTTTTACAACATATCAAATGCTTCCTCTTCTAGATTACGATTACATTTAATTAATTAATAAATAATGCATTAATAATACATTAATAATGCATTACAACAACTTTAAATCCATAGCAAATTTTGCATTATTTTCTTATTTTTTCAACATTTTTTTTTTTATTTCTATTTATAAAACTGAAAACAAGAAAAGAAAAGAAATTATTAAAATAAAAAAATATATAAAAAAAAATACCTCGTAAAATTTCTGTTTGCTCTAAATTAAATTAAAAAGCAAAAAAAAAAATATATATAAATATAAATAGAAATAAAAAAAAAGAAAAGAAATATTTATATGTATAATATTAAAATGAGTCTATCAAATTTTTTAGCCATAAAGTGTAATTAAAAATTTTTGTATAAACAAAATTCCAACAAAGGCTTAAATATTAAATATGATAAACAAAAATCTATAAACTATTCTATTTATTTTTAATAAAAAAAAAATTTATTGCTCTATATTTAGCAGGGAATCTATGACAGTTACGAAATCATTATTTGATTAATATCTCAAGGCTTAGAGCGACACATGTCCAATTCTGACAGCAGCACATCAGCCACATAATGTACATTAGTTTTGCTTTTTTATTTATTTTTCTTTTTTTTTTGATTAACATAAAAAACGCATAAAATTGCAATTTGCCGCATTTGTTGCGCTCAATTCCCGTGTCCGGTTGTGTTTTTTTTTAGGGGCACAAATGAAAATAGAGACCCTGAACACAGTAGTGTCTTTTGCACATGGCGTGTCATATTTTTATGATGGCTTTTTAAGCGCATACATTGCTTGACCATGCGCAATTAATCATCATATAAAATGAGTTGTAGTTCTATGTGGTAACATAACTCAATTTATAAGCTAAGACAAGACAATAGCTAGTTTCAGTCTCTATCGCTGTCAGTCGAAGTAGGACAATTTCTAGATATTTTTTTTTGCTGATATTTAAATTCTTCAATTTTTATTTAGTAAAATTATAGAAAAAATTTTGCAAAATATTTTCATTTATTTTATTATACTTTCCTTAACATTATTAGGCACGCCTACATTGCCCACGACAATCCTCAAGTGTACAATAACGATTATTATTGCCACCACAACCACGATAAAACATTAGAAAACATGTCCGACTTCTCAGATCAAAGTACCACATACGCGCATTAGCATTTCTACGACAATTTGGTGTGCGAGCATGACCCTCATTTAGACCACCAATACATAACTGATTAGCTGTAAAATTATACTTAGATATATCTGCATATATATATAGATGTGAAAATTTCATTCTCAACTTACCAAAGGGCACAGCTCCACGACAAGTGCTTTGCGCCTGTATTTGGGACACATAGAGTGCCAAGCATGCCAAGATTAAAATGAATTTCATGCTGCTGTTATTCCAATAATTTTAACTATAAAAAAATGCATGTAATTTTAGCACCTTTTATAGCAAATTGTACAGGAATATATATATATATATATATATATTGTTGAAATGTGTCAATTTATTTACAGCTGTGCGTAAACGTGTTTCAATTCAATACAAAATACTTTTTGTTTAGTTTTATTTATGGAACACTTACAACTTTGTTATTGACTATATAGGTCAAGTATATATAGCTATATAGTATATCAAGCATATATATATATATCTAGATCTTGATATATAAAGATTAATAAAAAAAAGTTCATTAAAATTCATTTGCCAACAATTAAAGACTAAGACTTTTTCATAAAATAAAATAAAAATTTAAAAAAAAAAAAATATAGAGAAAATATAATAAAAATAAATTATTAATTTTTTTTTTTAGCTTTATTTGTTTAAATTAATTCAATTTTTCAATTTTTCAACTTACAACGTCTGCATCGTGAGCGACATAATTGATAAATGCAATGACAATTGGTATTGCCACCGCAGACTTTATAGGCCAATGAACGACAGGATCTACTGCCACTAACATAATATCACATTTCACTATTGGCAAATCTTCGACACGCTCAATTATTTGCATATGCTTCAGCCTTGGGACTTACAACGTAGACAACGCTTCGGCAGAATTGCGCCTCTGTATAGTCAAAATAAAGAATTAAAATAAACAAAATAAAAATCAATTTCAATTGCATTTTTATGTAAAACGAAGTATGAACTGCAATAATATGAAAATTTATTTAAGCTTATGCAAGAAATTTAAATTGAAAAAAAAAAAAATATTGATTTAACGGCAGCTGTTTTATTGTGCTACAAATGAAATATTTATTTATATAACTCATGACTAGCATGACATGGAATTGTATTTATTTAAGCAACAAAAGATTTAATTTATTATTAAAATTTTTTATAAATTTGAAATCTTATGCAAAAATATTGAAAAATAATTAATAAAATAATTTAGAAAATTTCATTTATTTATGAATATTAATTATTAATTATGCGCTACGCGAACATCGTCGCTGACAATCTTGTAGGCTACAATAACGATTCGTATTACCGCCACATCCATGATAAACCATATGCAAGCATGTTCCATTTCTTTGCTCATGGTACCACATCTCATTATTTGAGTGTCTATGACAGAGACGTCCAAATCGATGTCCTTCATCTCTTGGTCCTGTGCATGTCTTACGAACTGCAGTTGTAAATGTTTTATATTATCTTAAATTTATTAAATTATTAATTTCACTTACTTGTTCGCACATAACCACGGCAAACATTCTGTGTTTGTGTATGAATCACATAAAGTGTAAGAAATATTAAAATTAATATTAATTTCATTTTTAGCACAACATATAAAACTCAATTCTATTTTAAACTGTTTATATTCAAGAAATTTATTTGTTTATATAGCAAAATCAATAATAAAAACAATTAATGAATTAACAATTGTTGCTAAATTTAACAGCTGTTATTAAGCTTTGACTATACTAAATTTTAAGGCTTATAAAAAAATTGAATTGTTAAATTTTAATACATTTTTTAAACAAAGCATAAGAGATTTTTTTTTTACATTTTATGTTCCCAAAAGATGTAAAAATAAAAAAAGAAAATTATAAAAAATTATTGTGCAAAAAATTATAAGCAAAGTATTAAAAATAGTAGTAGAAATAATAGCAGTAGTATAGTAGTAGAAATTGTAGTAGAAAAAGTAATGAAAGAAATAGTAGCAAAAATAGTTATTGAAATCGTAGATGAAATAGTAGTAGCCTATGAATAGTAGGAAAATTAGTAAAAAAAAATAGTAGTAGAAATGATAGCAGAAATAGTAGCAGAAATAGTAGTAGAACAGTGAGCTGTAGTTTAGTTGTAGTAATAATTGTATTAACAATAGCAGAAATAGTAGTAGAACTAGTAGTAGCACTAATAGTAGTAGCGATAACTAAAGTTTTATCAGCAGTATTAGTAGCAATATTTCTATTAATAAAAAAAAGAAACACAAAAAAATTATGCAAAAAATTCATTAGGTTTATTATTTCAAAATTTATCGATTATCAATGCAATATTATCGCTTATCGTCGACAGTGTCTTTCACAGTCAACACGAGTGCAGTGACGATTATTATTGCCGCCACAGCCAAGAAAAGCCATTGTGCGGCAAGAGCGAGAGTTGCTATCGTAGTACCACATATTATTATTTTGATTATCTCTGCAAGTGCGTCCATTCAAATGTCCTGAGTTCCTGCCACCGAGGCAATTCGAAGTGACTAATAAAAAAAAAAATAATTAAATGTTTAATTTATAGTTTATCTATACTTTATTTTTACTTACGTGGCAATCCACGACATCTTTGGGCCTGGCTGTGGGCCACATAGAGTGCAAGGCAAGCGAGAAGAAGAATGAATTTCATTTCGATAATGTTTTGCTAAACTCTGCTCAGTTTAAACTGATTGATTTCTGAAAATATCAATCCTATTTATGGCAAAAGATTTAGCAACAGCTGTTTCACTTAATTGTTAAAAAACAAAATACAACAATAGCTCAAGGTACTTCATAAACAAAAAAAAGAATATATGTTAATTGATATTGAATTGAACACAGAAATGGAATTTTCCACTACCAAGCGATCTTTAAATATTTTTAAGTTATTTTTAATTTAAAGACGTAAAGTATTTTTTTATTTATACATTTCTACATTTAAATATTTGTCAAGCATTCAAAAACAGACGTCAGTTATAACTTGTAGCAATGAGCTATTGTCATTGACCATTCATCGCTAAGATTTGCTGTCTGCTACAAGAAAATATCGCAATTACTTATGCCAACCATTAATCGTCAATGCAGCCCTGCATGTATTTGCTTATCGATATTCTGTTCGAATGCACATATCAAAATAATTTTCATCACTAGTTCGTCGAAACTCGCCTTGGTTTGTTCGGTTTCGGAGAAAAAGAATTAAATTTGTTTTAATTTTTTTGCGTTAATTTTGTTCGTTATCGAATACATTATTTGTTTGCTGTTCTCGTGCAGTAACAATAAACAAAGATCACTAATATTTAATTTTGATTACGGCTTAATTGATCGTGTCCTGCGTTTATTTCATTGTTTTTCTTTTTCAAACTTACGGTCGTTGTGTGCGTGTGTTTGCGGTGTTTCTGTGAATACTTAGTGTTTGTGTGTGTGTGTGCGTGACTTTATACTTTTTCATTTTGTTTTTTTTGTTGTTTTGTATGAAATAACCAAGGAGCATTGCAATTTATTGCTGATAGCAATGCAGTTAAATAAACAAATAAAAACTGTTGTGTAAAGAAGGCAACATTAAAATTTACATAAGGTATATAACATATTTTCATATAACTCTTTTTCCGTGCATTTATATTTGTGTGTGTGTGTATGTGTGCCTGCTTGTTTGTGCATTTGTAGCAATGTGTGTGTGTGTGTGTACGCTTATCTGCAGCCGCAGGCTGCCCTTTGATTATTATTATTATTCTCTTTTCCTTGTATTCGCTGTCATCCCTTGCTATCTCTCTCTTACTGACATGAACATCTTGAAATGCCGCCTACTCAGCATTACGTTGTGTCGCAACTTTACTTGAAAATCAAAGTCTTATACAGAGCGAATGTATTTACACTCATACAAACACACACATACATACACAGATGAATACAGATGCAGGCGCATCCTACATTTAAGCCGTAGACGAAAGTAATGAGAAAACATGCAGGAACAGCTTGCACATATTGAAATATACACACGCATGCATACATACACACATATATAAAAATACAATTCTATAACAGATTTAATTTCTTATGTTTGTGTGACTGTATGCTGCGCTATTAATCATTTCATTGTGTTTACAAATCGTTTAATTAATTAAACTACTTTTGTTCTTGTCCCCTCGGTCCCTTCTTTTCTTCGTTCTTATTTTTCTGTTTCTTTTACTCTTATGTCTTTAAGCTTAGCACAGTTTCAAACCAAATGTTTGCCTCGTTGGGGTAGTTGTCTTTAATCCCCATTGGGGGCTAGTTGAGGCAGACTGTTGAAACAGTTTACGAGACAAAAATTGTCATCAGTTTTTTTTTTCTCCCTAAAGCGTTTAACGGTAAAGGCAAAAAAAAAATAAAAAGAAAAACAGTGAAGAGCTGCTGAGCATTAAGAATATCGCAAGAAACGAAGCGTAAACAACCAAGAGACCTATGTATATATGTATGTGTGTATGTGTGTGTGTGTTTCTGAGTATGTTTTTGTTTGTATATTTTTGAGTTTGTATGCGTGCAGCCCCGGGCTACTTTGGGTCTGGGTCTGAGCATGGGCCTGGGGGCTGGCGGCTGGTTGCATGTAAAATATGAACACAAAAATAGCATAAGAAAATTTTGGTGTCGTGTTTATTTTGCGGGTAAACGAGGGAATCGAGGGAACAGTGGGACCACACGACGGTCGTCAGAAGCAATAAAAATTAAAAGGCAAACAGCAGCGATAAGCAGAGCCCCACCGTCCCCACCATTAGTCAGTTGCCAGACCGCCACTCTTTACCCCCTTTGCGTGCGTAGACATGGTAACCCTGACGCATAACGGTAAAGTACATAAAACCAAACAAATGCAAATGCTGCATAGGCAGCAAATTATTGATGCGTCTCTGACACGCCAAATTCAATTACACATTGCTTCTATCTCTCTTTCGCTCTCTCTCTCTCTGTCTCTCTCTATTATTTTCTCTTTAATTCTTGCTTATCAAAATGTAATTTAAAGCTTTCTATTTGGGGGCTGATTTGACTTTACATTAGGGTTGCCAAATGTGCCAGTGGGGGGCGGGGTGGCGGAAATAGCTAAAAATGTAACTTAATTATCTGTTGCAGGTTTTCCAATTATGCTACGGTTAATGATTAACATTTGCTTAAATGAAAAAAAAAAACATTGGCATTAATTAATGAAGGTTAGACATTCGATTAGTGTTACTTTTAAAGTCAAAGCTTTCAACTCTAAAACTAAACATCAAGTAAAATGAATTCAATATTCTCTTTATACTAATTAACTTTTCTAGTCAGTCAGTCGCGTAATTTAACTTTAGCAACAGCTTTCAGCTGCTTTCCTATCTATTTTTGGCTAAAAAAAAAACAATTTCAGTTTTATGTAACATGAACATTGAACATTTTATAAAAAGACAAAAACCGGTTTTACAGCCTCCTTCTTTTCTTACTTATTTGTGCGAGTTGTCCTTTATTTTTGATGGGGGTCATCGAAATAACAACAACAACAACAACCAGCAGCAGCAGTAGCAGTAGCAGTAACAGCAGCCGCTTTTGACATTATCAACCTACATCAGCAGCAGGCAAGAAAACATGACGAGTGATGTACACTAATTGAAATTGAGTGGCAGGCAAGCAACAGGGATAATGACAGTTATAGAGAAAGAGAGAGAGAGATGATATCTTTATATATTTATATTGAAATCCACCTGCATAGCAACCCTTTTATATTCTTTGCTTATCCACCCACAGAATGAATATCCCCGCATTTACTGCTTTAGTTTATTCTGTCACCTTGTCTCATTCCCACTTCCATTCGTTTTATGTTCCCGTTCTTATTTTTATTTGTGGTTTTCGTTTCATATTTCGCTT
Source organism: Zaprionus obscuricornis (assembly GCA_037044475.1). Lineage (NCBI taxonomy): Eukaryota > Metazoa > Arthropoda > Insecta > Diptera > Drosophilidae > Zaprionus > Zaprionus obscuricornis. The sequence goes on along the minus strand of JBAMBR010005542.1, from coordinate 13,744 downwards.
CCTATCGCTATATGTTTGACAAGTTCAACGCCTGCGGTTTCAATTACATTTTTGGCGAGTACAAAGCTCATTTCATTGCCAGTTCTGCATAAGCAACTCTTTCGCACACTTTCTCTCTCTCTCTCTCTGTCTGTCTGTCTAGCTTTATGTGAACTCTTCAAAGGTTGTCAATTGTGGTTGTCGGCACTGATTACCGTTAGTGTAGAACTGGTTGACTCATTTAAAGCATCAGTTTTCATATCTGCACTAAATCTACGTGTCCGGAACCATTAAAACGAAACAGCAACTGCAAGAGAGAAAGAGAGAGAGAGATGGCAAAAGAGTTTAAAGATATGAAATCTTAGTTTCACTAGTTGGCAAATTCTTAACCGGTTCAACATCGTCATCATCATCATCATCATCAACATAATCACAGTTAGCTTACTCATTCACACTGCCCCCCCCCGTCACAGCATCATCAGATGTCAAAATTTGATTTGCTTACGTTTCCATTTCCTCCTCTTCTCCCATTGGTCACTCAGCGGCAGGTCACGCGAATAAAAGAAAATAGCACAAACTGTGCACAGTGGTGCATAAGCTATAAAAACAAATAAAAGTTTTAATTGCTTTTTATTGATTTTAAGATTATCTAGAAAGTGAAATTATTAGCTAAACAAAACTTAAACAAATATTTATGCAATGTGTAATAATATATTTGCATATTTTGCCACACTGTAAGTTTAAACGGAAGCTGCTTCAACGAGAGTTTCCAGCTGCCAAAACTGCTCAAAAACAAAACAAAACAAAAGTAAATCAAAATTTGCATGCAACAATGCAAACGTACAACATACAGACACACACATGCACATATATATAGAGACATATATACAGTGATGTATATATTTATATGTACAGACATATATTTTCCATAAACCTAATAAACATATTTTGTACTCTGATTTCCTTTGTGTTGCATGATGATGATGATGATGATGGCAGCAGGGAAAGTTACATGTGGGAGGAAGTGCAACCAAAAGTCGGTCAACGCACCAAAAGGTTCTTTTGTTAGCAGCCAAATGCATTCGATGATTATGTGATGATGAATGTGTGTGTGTGAGAGTGTGTTTCCTCCTCTCGCTCTCTCTGTGTATTTGCTTTTGTTTATGCAATTGAATTGTCAGAATTATTTGTTTGTTTGTTTGTTGTTGCTTTTGTTATTATTCATTTCATTTTCAATTAGTGGCAAAACTGCAAAGTGTATATAATAAATAAATAAAGCAATATATATATATATATATAATAAATATCAAAACAATACACGCTTCGTCTGTACTCTATCTATCTCTATCTATCTCTCTCTCTCTCTCTCTCTCTCTCACTCTATGTGTGTCCATTCATTGAGTTGCATTCTCCATATAGAGAAGATAAACACACTCAATCGACTTCAACTTGCCAAGCGAACGTTAACGTTAACGTTAATGTTAAACGTTATAAAAAAAAAAAGAAAAAAAAATAAGCAGCCGTCATAACCACAACAAGTCTATAAGGCTTCCGTTCAAATATGGCCAACAGTCAGTCGATGTCGACGTTGCTGTCGATTTTTCCAATTGTTGATTCCCTGAGTTAGTTGACACGCTGTCTGTCTGTCGCTGGTCAGCAGCAGACACGGGCGATGGTTGTATGACAAGGGGCAAGAAAGAACATTATGTGGGCGTCGTCATTGTCAGCTTTAGCATATATATATATATATATTTATATTTTTTTTTTTAGCTTTTCGCTTTTATAATGACGCAACCTCATTTTTTTGGTGGACAGCGGCGTCTGTTCTGTTCTTCAACCTGTTGAACATTAACTATAAAATTATCGACCCATTACAAAATTAGGTGGAGCTTAAATCAACATACTACATATGCATGTGTATGTATGTGTGTGTGAGTGTGCTTAACAAATTTGCATTAATTTGCTGATAAGGTAAAAAAAAAAAGTCGAATAGAAAACCTTCAAATGCTGCCGGCGGCGGCAAAAGCTTCTTAAACCCGAAGCTATGTGTAGACTTTGTAAATATCTTAACATTTTTTTTTACTTAAAATAGAATTTGAATTTAATTTTTGTTGTAAATTTCATTTGATTAGCGATGCGATTGTCATTTGATTAGATTAAAAACGAGCCAGAAAAAAAAAAAAAAACTAAACAATTTTGCATAATTTTCACTATAACTTGTAGCTAAAAACTAATTTTTCACTCTCTCTGTCGCTCTCTCTCTCTCTCTCTCTGTGGCTATATATATTCTATAATTAAATCATGTTTATTTTTATATATACTTAATATATCTAATCATAATGAATGAGGCAAATGAGGAAAAAGCCTTTCATTTTGGGGTCTTATAAATATTTAATACTATGTAAACGTTGTGTTATTGCGCACAATTTTGTTGTACTTGACATTTTTTTTTTTTTTCTTTCTTTTTCATCGATTTCAACTTGTTTTCTTTTGCGGCTCGCTGTCAGCCGGAAATTGTGTATTAATATAGAACAGAGAATATATAAATAAAATACAACAAATAACAAAAACAACAAATAACATTATCTGTCACATGTACAAACACATATATATATATATATAACATTGCTTATATAGGCAACATTTCTATTTGCCATAAATAATGGCATAGACCTAAACATGTGTAGGTGTAAATGTATCTCTGTCTATGCATGTGTGTCTGCACTTATCTAATGCATAGTGAAAGAATACAAAATGATGAAATAAAGAACAAAGAACTGATCTATAAAAGAAATACGACTTTTGGCTTATAAAGCTTATGGATTATGCTCTAGATTAATAGCATGAGAACTTAAAATGGTTTCAGATATAGGTATATATAGAAATTTCTTCAAGTTTTAAAAGTTGAACGACAAAATTAATGAAACTTAATTTCACATTTGTCTTTTTCATGTTTTTTTTTTCTTTTTTTTTTTTGTATTTTTGCATAATTCCCAGAGTTTTGGTAAGATAATTTATAACTAACCAAAAAAAAACAAAAAAAGAAATGTAAAGGAAACAAAGAAAAAGAAAAGACAATTATAGAGCAATATAAGAAGAAAACAAAAGCAGAAAAAAATAAGAAGAAGATGCAGATGAAGATGAAGGCATAAATTGTGTGTGAACAAAAATAAAAGCAAAAGGCAAATACACAAAAAAAAATAAATAAAAATATTTATAACTAGTTCATTCGTCTATCATTTTAAAAAGCTCTTAAGCCAATTACACGCTGCATCAATCATCAATGCAGCTGTATATGTGTACCTGTGTGTGTGTAGGTATATTTATGTGGGACACTGTCTTATCTTTATAGTAGTAACAGCGAAGAGACACACACACATGTATCGATTGTCGTTTGTACATGTACATGTGAGTTTTGACAAGGTTTCCATTGATTCTCAATTGCGGCTAAAAGACAAAAAGGAAGTCAACAACAAAAGACAAAAGAAGTCAAAGAGTGTGAAGAGTGAAGAACATAGAGTAAAGAGTGAAGACAAGCGACAATATTAGTCACTCTACACTTGTCGTTACTTGTATGTCTACACCATGACTCTGCATTTGTACATATATCTCTGCCTCTATGTGTGTGTGTGTGTGTTTGTGTCTTGTTCGCCAGCGCGTGAAAATATGCGTCGATTGTGGCCTAAGGCAAAATGTGAAGACCTTTAGGCCAACATTGTCATATGAAGTGTTTTTTCCGCACTTGACGCACAACAAGCAAGCAGCAAGTATAAGCAATAACTGCAGAAACCTAAACAATAACAAATGACAAGAGTTTTATATTTTTTTAAATGCTCAACGACTTAACTAATACTCTATAATTTCTATTATCATTACAGCCGATGAAAAATAATATATATATATATATTGTGCATCCATCCAAAGTCTTAGCCATAACGTGAAACGACACGTCCAAAAAAAAAAACAAAGTCAAAGTCTTGCCATTTATTTTTTTTTATTGAAATAAATAAAAATTAAAGAAAAAATCAACTGCCAGCCAGAAGTAACTGAAGCATACGCACACATATATACAAATATACAGATACATATATATACTATATATATATATATAAATATAGAAAATTAATTGGAGGCAGTATGGAGCTGGGCCATGTTTGAACGATTTCGTTTAGGCAATTTAAGCAGAAACTACCGATTACGCGGAGGCAATACAGAACTGGCGCGCGACAAGAAACATCAACGGCAGCAATGCGTCACCGTACTGTTCCTAGATGACATCACGCATACCTTTCGGATAGAGGTAAGTCCCAAAAAAAAAAAAAAACTAATCAATTCATTTACCTGCAATAAGTAGTAGTAGTTGTTATTGTTGTTGTAGCTCATTGAAATGCGCATAATAATTATGAAAATTGCGAAATATGAAATTGCGAATTGTGTAAATAAAGCAAAGACCTTAGAAAGTCGCCGTTGCTGCCATCGTTACGTGTAACAAAACTATTGTTTCTATAGGCTCAACACTTAACTCATCACTGTCTATGTCTAACTACTTTGCCTCCTCAACCCCCTCTGCACATCATTAAAAAACTGAAATTGAAATCACAATTTTTAAATCTCACTTTCATTTGTGGTAGGTGGGAAACACGCAACGCAACTTGATGCCTAAAATGGGCAACAACATGTTTTTCATTTCTCCAACTTCAGCTGAGAAAAATTAAGATAATTTCATAGCATAAAGAGATGGATGTTAATGATGTGATATATATCTATATCTATATCTACATCAATAACATTAAATTACAGTGAAAATCGCGTCAACAAAAATAAAAAATGAAAAACTTTTCGTCAATTAAATGAAATTACATTTTTTAATGACAATTTCACTTGAATTTCTGCAGTGTAATTAGTTGTAGAAAAAAAAAACTAGATAAAGCTTATTTTGAGATTAGTTTTAAATATGTTGCGTCAATTTTCATTTAAATATTTTTTTTTATATTTACAGAAACGTGCTAAAGGCGCTGAGCTATTAGATCAGGTCTTTCACTATCTCGAGCTATCCGAAAGGGATTATTTTGGTCTATTATTTCCACAGAAGCCAGGCGATGTTGTGGTAAATAAAATATAATTAATTTATAGCTAAATTTAATTTTAATCTTTAATAAAATTTATTTCAGAGATGGGTTGATGCACAGAAACAATTTAAGAAACAATGCAGCAGCGTCTCGCTTGACAATGATGCCGTTCCATTATTAGAGTTTAGAGTTAAGGTAAATATTTTACAAATATCAAATACATTTTGTTAATTATATATGCTAAATAAATATTATTTTATTCTAGTTTTTTGTAAGCGATCCGAGCCGTTTGCAGGAAGAATTCACACGATATCAATTTTATCTGCAAATAAAGCGTAACATATTATTGGGACAATTGCCATGCTCTAGCAATACTCAATGCCTGCTTGCCAGCTATACAGTGCAATGTAAGTCTGACAAATATATAATCAATCTTTTAATTATTAATTAATTTCAATTTACAGCTGAATTGGGTGATTTTAATGCTGTTGAACATCAAATGGGATATTTAAGTGAATTACAATTGTTGGCTGAACAAACACCAGAAGCTGAACGTAAAATATGTGAATTACATAAATTACATCGCGGACAATTGCCAGCTGATGCTGAATATAATTATTTAGAGCATGGCAAACGTTTAGAACTTTATGGCATTGATTTACATAAGGCAACTGATTCAAATGGTAAAGATTTACAATTGGGTGTCTCAGCTATTGGATTGTTAGTATTTCAACATGCATTACGTATCAATACTTTCTCATGGAGTAAAATGGTTAAAGTATCATTTAAACGTAAAGATTTCTTTATACAATTGCGTCGTGAGCCAAGTGAAAATTATGATACATTACTTGGTTTTGGCATGATAAGCCATAAGCATGCCAAAGCGTTATGGAAATCATGTGTAGAGCATCATAGTTTCTTTCGTTTGAAACGTCCGCATCGTTTATCACGTTTCCTTAATATAAGTCTTGGCAGTAAATTTTATTATTCGGGTCGCACAGAATTGCAAGCGGTGCAAGAATCAAAACAACGTGGACGTATACATAAAGTCTTTGTACGTTCACCCAGCAAGCGTTTACTTGCTGCTGCCGGCCCAGGAGCAGGCGGAGGCAGTTCTACAGATGGTGCAGCACAATTGAATGGTGGCACTGGCACTGGCACCGGTAGCGGTTCCGATAGCGCAGCCTCGCACAATGGCAAACCGTCCGCATCAACAATATTAACCATCACAAAAACAAGCCGTCCACATGACACGTCCAAGGTAACATCCAAGCAGGCCGATGCAATGCCACGCAAGGCCTGGGAACAGCATAGCGATGAATATGATATACAGCTGTAAGTTTCAATTTTAAGATTTTTAAGGCAAAGCTTTAAAATTTCATTTCTTTTAGTGATGTTGGTTTCATTGAGCAATGTACACGTCGCTTTGAGTCTGGCACACCGTCACCTATGCCACCCGCATATAGTTCCGGTCAACATAGTCCATTGCTGTTGCCAACGACTATAGCAGATGCAGTGGGTCAACAGCAACCGGAAAGTGGCAGCGATTTAATCACAATGCGACTTCTTGCTGATGAACAAGGCCGTTATGGCTTCAATGTCAAGGGCGGCGTTGATCTTGGTTTGCCTGTACAAGTATCTAAAGTTGTACCACACACGCCAGCCGATCGCTGTTCGCCGCGTGTCTGTGAAGGCGATGAGGTGCTTATGATTAATGGCCGTGACGTGCATGGTCTACGGCATGAACAAGTTGTGGCCATGATACGTGACTGTCGTCATCAGTCGAATGGTGAGCTACTGTTGACAGTGCGTCCAAAACGTTCGGCACCATTGCTGCTTGAAGAGGAGCCATTGTATCAGTATGTGCCCGAAAGTGATGAAATTGGTTCACACTCGAATCTACTTGATGGCGATGCACTCTTTACACAGAGTCTGTTATTGCTTAGCGATGGTCTTGCATCTGGTGCACTGTTAGCACAGTATGAATTAATGTATCGTAAGAATCCAGATTTGGCTATAACAGAGGCACGTAAACCAGTGAATGCGCCCAAGAATCGTTATCGTGACATTTCACCATGTAAGTTTGCTTTATGATCTCCATATAATATGTGATATATGATTCATCATTTCATTTATTCAATTTTATAGATGACTGTACACGCGTTTCATTAGTTAATTCATTGACTGGTGATTATATCAATGCCAACTATGTTAACATGGAAATACCAGGTGGCATTGTAAATCGTTATATTGCAACACAAGGACCATTGGCTAGCACAACAACTGATTTTTGGCGTATGGTACAGCAGGAGAGTAGCCATTTATTAGTTATGCTAACCACTGTCATGGAGGCCGGACGACAAAAGTGTCATCAGTATTGGCCAGTTACTGGTGATGAACTACAGTTAGGCGATGGTTTCTCAGTGCGTTGCCTTAGCGAGAAACCTGATGAAACGGGTAGCTTTGTCTTTCGTGAGTTTGTGCTGCGGGATAAGCATGAACAGCGACATATACATCATATGCAATATCTCGCTTGGCCCGATCATTGTGTACCTTCTGATCCCAATCTCTTTCTGGAGTTTACTGAACGTGTACGTGCTGCACGCAATCGTACGCTATTGCAAGAGATTGAAGAGAGTTTAAAACAGGTGCGTCTACTCGATGCTGATGCCGATGATAATGGCGGACTTATGAGTGAACGCAAATGTGCAGCCAGTAATGGTGCTACGCCTGAGGATGAAACACCAGTATCTACCAGTGTGCATCAGTAAGTTTTGTTTTTATAAATATAATGAATTGATGAATAATAATTAATGTTATGTTATTGCTGCTTTTATAGATGCATCAGTGCTGCCAATCCGCCAGTTATTGTGCATTGTTCAGCGGGTATTGGACGCACAGGTGTACTGATACTTATGGATACGGCATTGGCGCTAATGGAGGCACGTGAACCTGTCTATCCATTGGATATTGTACGCACTATGCGTGATCAACGTGCTTGCATGGTACAAAATGTGGTAAGTAATACTTGTAGTAAATTACAAAATGCATTTCAATTATCTTAATTTGATTATTTCATTTCAGAGTCAATATCGTTTCGTGTGTGAATGTATTTGTGCTGCTTATATGAAAATTTCACGCAGCAGTGCAGCAATTAATGATGATGATGATTAAAGACAAAGACCGTTACCCTTCTTCCCAAGTTCTACTAGTGGACAATCTATATTATACACATCTTCCTGTCTATATAAATATATATATATATATATATATATAATATATAAACAAATATCCCGTCGAACAAGACGCTTTAGATTTTTTTTTTCTGAACTCAACTCTTATCAATTATTATATATACTTACATACACATGCGTAGACAACTAGAATTTGTATACATCAATGCTAGAAATATTGATGTATATTATAATTATAATTATTATTATTGTCATTATTGATTATGATTTATATATGATGTATAGTATATATGAACATAATATCTATATCTTTAATATGTATATGTATGTATTCTTATTCGTAATTTAAACAATTCTGTATATCTGTAATGCATATGGGCAATAATCCACGCAAGTGCTGCTGAAAACTCTTAAGGAAACAATTCTAAATTTTTTTACAATACAAAATACAAAGAGAACAAAACTACCTAAAAACAAAAAAAAAACAAACAAACAAAAAAAAAATCAAGTATACAAAAAAAACGATCAATAATTATAAAAAGAAAACAAAGTTAAAGGCGAATTGAATAAATTGTATTATTTATTTATTCCAAAATGGAAATTACAGAGAATTACATTTATATATATATTATATATATATAAATAACGAAACAATAAAATAAAATTCGTGAAATTGTAATAATAATAAAAAATCAAGCAAATGAAAATGAGAAGTAAAAACTGTTAGTATTTTAGCACCAAATTGAATTCGTATATGTATTTATGCTAAAACAAATAAATTATAATGAGAAATTAATTAATTATTATTATTATATTCTTTACACTTGATGCAACATTCGCATTATACAATTTATTTTTTATTTCAGCATATTTCAAGCATATTCCAGCTTTTCTTCTTCTTTCAAATAAATAGACTAAAAAAAATAAATAAAAATAAATTCATAAATTTTTAATGAAATGATAATAGAAAAAAAAAACAATTAGATGCAGTAAACAATTTTTAAAATTATTTGTATAAAACGTGAAAAACATAATAAAAAAAAAAAAAATTAAAAATTAAGAAAAAATTATGGATAAAACAAATAAAAATGGATCAATGACCGAAGATATTGAAATGGAAGAGACAGAAGATTTTCATGATATTGAAGAGTTCAATGATGATGTTGATCCTGCATGCAGCAGTCATAATGCCGGTAATAAAACAGAACGTTTTGTTGTTAAAAAATGGGTAGCACATGCAAATTGGTCATGGGATGTCGCTGTTGATAATTGTGCTATTTGTCGGAATCATATTATGAATTTATGCATCGAATGCCAAGCTGATCCAAATGCCAATAAGGATGAATGCACAGTTGCATGGGGTGAATGTAATCATGCATTTCATTATCATTGCATTGCACGTTGGCTAAAGACACGTCATGTCTGTCCGTTGGATAATAAGGAATGGGTCTATCAAAAATATGGCCACTAGACTTTAAATAACAAATTAATAGAAGTGAAGAATTTTTTTGTGTATTTATATTTATATTTATATTCTTTTTTTTTTTGGGAAAATAGATATTTCAGTGATTGTGAGAGAAAGATGATAATGATGACTAATGTTTTTAGGCTTGTGGCTGAACCTCTTGTTCAGTACCAAGCAGCTGCTGTGCCGTTGGCCTTGCGCCAGTCAATTCCTCAATTTGATTAAACAGTGTATCGCGTTGCTCTGCCAAATTTGCATATTTCTGTTGCAATTCTTTTTCACGTTCCATTTGACGACGCACATCTTCTTGCAACGATTCCAATCGTCGTGGCACTGCGATGCCTTCTTGTTCACCGAGAAAACGAAATGTCGATAGTGATAATGAATTTTGTTCAATTTGTGAATATGTATCCTGCAATTGTTTAATCAATACTTGTGCACGCGCCTGATAGCCGCCAGTTAGAATTTTTAATTTCTTTTCAATTTTGCCACAACGTTTTGCCTCTTTGGCCATATGACGACGATTCTGTTCTAAACGTTTCTCAGCTGACTCTAAACGATCCTTTTTACTGGCCAAATTAGCGCGTGTATAACGATGCTGTGATGGCAAGTACAGCACTTGGCCAAGACACTCTTGCCATACTTGAGCATAAACATCAAGTGCCAATTCACCGTGAGCCATGCGCTCTTTAACCACTTCCATTTCATCAGCTAGCATCTGTTTGGCATCGGCCAATTCCTCAGCAGATATTTCCTCATATGGATTTGCCTTGAAATAACTTTGCAGCTGTTCCAGTTTATTTTGCGACTGACCAGGCACCGGATCCATCACAGAGTCATAAACTAAATGAAAAATTTGAAAGATTATCAAATAATAATTTAATATGTTTTTTTCCCACTTACGCTGCATGGTAATCATCTCGTGCTTAATCAATTCCTCTGCCTGCTGTTGTTCGGTAAGATTCTGTTTCTCTGACTGTGGTCGTAATATTTTTGTATTGACTTCCGTGGGTCGCGGCAAACTACGTTGAATAACCTGTGAGCGTTTGGCTAACTCACGTAGACGTTGTGCCTCTTCCTCGGCCAATATACGTGCATCGACATCAGCCTGATCTTCAATTGCAGGCTCTGTGCTAGTATCCATTGGTTCACTATCGTCTTGCTCGGGCACCACAATTTCATAATCGTTACGTGGTGCTGGTAAAGTAGATAAACCTTCGCGCAGCGTTGATTTCAACTGTTTCTGATAATTCTTATACAATGCAGGAGTCTCGGTAACTCCCATACTCTCCTCGGCATTAATGCTCAGCTTGTCGCGCACAAATGCTGGCGTTGCGGCACCACCAGCTGCTCCAGTCTTTTGCACTGGAACTAGCGCACCTGATGCTGGTGTCAGAAAGCCAGCAGGCGTTGCAGCACCACCTCCTTCCCGCTGTGTACGAAATGGTGTAGCTATGACTGTATTTGGCGTAGCAATAGCTGCTGTCTTGGGCAAAACGCTTGAGAAATCCGATTCGTGTAGTGGTGTGTTCAGGCCACCCTTTAGTGGCGTCTCTGTGTGAGTTAAAGCCATCATATTTTGTGCCTCCTGCATTATGCGATCAGTATATGGCGCCGGAGTGCGTGGCGTGGCTGACACTTGAGGCGTAATCGAATAGTCGGCAAGCAAAGCATCTGTTGTTTCTATGCCGCTCTCTCCAGCTATTTCTTTAGCCATCTCGCTGGCACGACCCAACTTGACGACCTGCTGCAATTCAAGATCGGATATTTGTGGTGTAGGCAGTACTAGCTTGGAGCGTTTACGTTCTGGTTCCATGCTCTGCAACATGGCTGTTGGCACCTCATTCTCTTTGCGTTGCTTTAGCTTTTGCTTGTCTCGTTTGCGTTCACGTTCTTCCTTTTCGGAACGTAGTTCACCATCTAAATCCTGCTGTCGCATTTTGTTGAAATCTGGATCTTGTTTCTGTAGATGCTCCTCAGAAGTATCATAGAAACCGGCAGCTGGTCGCTTTTCGAAGGGAATTTCAGCATTGTAATCAATTCCTTTAATACGCTTGCGATTGCCACTGCCGATGCCAGCGGCTCGCAACTCACGACGTTTTTGCAACGTAGCCAGGCGACGTGCCTCCTCCAATTGTTTCTCACGTGCCTTACGTTTTGCCTTTTTGCCCTGTGTATTGGCCAAACGAGCACGCGCTTCAGAGAGCATTTCAAGTTCATCTTCGTCCATATCTTTGGGATCAGGTCTTGCTGGTTTTGTCTCTGGATTCGGATCAATTTCACCCGGTTTCAGTTTACGCGGGTCGTCCATGGTGTCTTCGCCATCCTCCTTGCGCTGTGCCTGGTCGCTAAAGGAATAATGAAAATATTGTAAAACAGTCCAAAAAATAAAAAATTTTTGTTTAACAAACTTACAGCAGATACTCGTAACGCTCTAAGCACTGTGCTGCAGTGCGGCCTATAATTGGAGCAATGGTTCGCCACTGCGTCGGCATCAGCTTTGCCAGATGCAGCAACTTCTCATCCTCCTCGCGTGACCATTCTGTTTTCTTGATGCTCGGATCAAGCCATTCGTACCAACGTGCCTTGCACTGTTTGGCCGACTTACGATGCAACAATGAGGCAATACGACTCCATTGATTTTTGCCATATTTCATTACGGCCGCCTTGAGAATTTCATCCTGCAAAAACAAGTGCGCGTGGTTTATCTTCTATTTATATTGTAAAACTCTTTTATAATTTACCTCTGTGTTGCGCCAAACGCCGCCTTTAATCATAATACGCGGCATTTTGTTGTTTTTTTTATTACTTTCGTTTTAGAACACAGAAAACGTTTCTTTAATTCTTCATAAAATCAATTTTACAACTTTCGCACAGTCGGCGGCCGCTAGTAATGATACAAAAGTTATCAAAGTAATCGATAACTGATTTACATCTCGTGCAACACTGGCAACAAATATTTTATACGATGTTATTGCAAATATATCGATGAATAGTGCATTTAATAATCGCTTACGATTTTAGTGTTGTAAAATGTATTGCTGTACACTTTCAATAGAAATCTTTGTTTCAATAGTTCAATTAATTTTTTTTTTAATGAAAATTTAGTTAAACATACATAATGTAATTAAAATTTATATATTTTGATGTGTGCTATTTATAGCATAATCTATCGGTTTTTAGTATTTAGTATTTTTTTTTTGTGCTGAGTTTTATTTCGATAAGAATATTGTATCGATGCAGTGCAATTGTTTCGTTGTTGCTTTTGTTGTTGTTGTTATTGTTGTTGTTGTTATCAGATGTTTTGATATGGTATCAGATCAACATTTGCCACAGCGTTTTTGTCAGCGAATTATAATGCGAAGTTAACAAAATGCAATAATAAACAATTCCAAATGCATTACAACAACATGAACGATGCAGATGTCGCCTTTTCGAGTTTCTACAGCTCCTCCATAGGCAACCAGGTGAGCACCTTGCCAGTTGTTTGTTTGTTTGTTCTTTGTTGTTGTTGTTGTTGTTGCTCTTGCAATGTCAAAGCAGCACTTGATCCATGCCCATGCCCATGCCATTCGTTGTTGTTGTTGTTGTTTTGCTGCAGCTTCAGCATGCCGAGCTGTCGCTGTCGACACCGATACATTCCCTGGATCACGATAATTTCACCGGTTTATTTGACGATGACCAAGCCCTGTTAACGCTGCCAATAACCACAACCACAACGTCATCATCAACGACGCATCATAAAAGTAACAATGGAATTACAAACCCAGTGGTCAATGGAGTCAACGATGCTGCCTGCATACCATTTGTACAGATTCATACAACGGATTTGCAGCAACAGTCTGATCCAGGTCGAAGCTATCGGAATGGATTTCGACGCAAGACGGCGGAAATTAAATCGGAGGCAGAACTAATCAAATCAGAACTGGCCGAAGCAGCAGCCAAGGAACGTATTAATGCTACACCAACGCCACCAACCACCAAAACAATAAATGGCGATGGATGCACAGATCCAGCATTGGCAACATCATTGCATA
>JBAMBR010005541.1:0-26932 GCA_037044475.1 Zaprionus obscuricornis | reverse complement strand
ACAAACACACGGGCGACTGGTTAACTGCTGCTGCTACTGTCAGATACACTGATAAATTCGCCGCAATTTGCTATTACCTTGTGTCAATTCGCCGCTTTGCGGCATATGCGGCAGCTGCTATATTTCTGCTGCTGCTTTTAGCAAGAGAGCGCAAGAGAGTGAGAGAGCGTGCTGTGTGTGCATGTGTGTATTGAGCGACTCGCCGTCGAGTAAACAAAATGCGAGTGCAAAAAGGGAAATTACGTTGTTGGGGAATTTTAATTGGGCGCGCATTTGAAATGTTGGGTAATTTCTTGCTCGTTTTTATCGATAACATTTGCTTTACAATAAATGTATTTTATTTTTCTTTCTTTAAATATGAAAAATAAAATGTAATTAAAGTCAAAGTTTATACAATATATTGAGCATATGTTTATTAACTTTTACTAATTACATTTTGATGCTTTTGCTTTGTGTTGTAGTGTGTTATAGTGTTATAGTGCGGCTGATAACAAAAACGTCAAAGATCAACAAATGTTATTAATTGTTATCAGCATAAAATAGATAATAGAAATTCAAGAGCTGATTGTGTATTTTATTGAATTTTTCTTGTTTTTTTTTGTATATTCGAATATAAATAATATTATATTATATGAAATTTATATCTAAAAGAGAAACGATAAATTTAGATACATAGTAAATATAATAGTTTTCATAGTTAAGTCTTAAATACTTCATTTACTCGTACTTAAGAGACTCCATTAAAATATGGCATCCAAAGTTACTTAAATTGTGTAAATGTATAAAGGAACAACGGTTACACATTGTCCCTCTATGGTCCGTGTGATATGCGTTTATTGCACAACACATAGACTGTACATATACTATATGTCAGTGACTATATTTTTTGGGCATTCTATAAGCCCAGAGAAAAGATACATCATTAGGCATTATATGAAAATTACCTGCCTATGCATAAAACCACTTGAAAACTCATTACAAAAGCGCCACACTCAATGTTATATAGCACACACATACACACACATTGAGCGAGAGAGAGAGAGAGACAAAGAGCATGTTAGACAAAGACAAAAATGTTGAGTGGAAAATGTTCTTCTAACTGGTAAAACAGTTTACACCATTGCCCACAAAAGTAGGCGCTGCATAAGTTGCCTCAGGGGCGTAAAAGCACTTAGATTTATGTCGCCCGATACACACGCACACTGACACACATATATACAGCACATACAAACATGCACACACACACACACACACATAGAGATATATAGACATATACAATATAGTCACGACTTTGGCTCGTTTTATGCATTTAATAAAAACTTTCACTTCAACGTTTCAGCGTTCAGCATTTTCCTCATTTTTTTGTTTTTTTTGTTTTTCTTTCTTTTCTTTTTGTGTGACGCTGCAGTTAAAACTTTTGCGCTGCATTGAAGCCAAGTACTTAAAAAGCAATTTCCATGCGGGCCAACAGTAAAAAAGGGCTGCTGTTGCCGCGATTGCCACGACTGCTGCTGCTGCTGCTGTTGTTGCTGTTGTGGTCCGATATATTAATGAAATGATTTGAGTGAAGTTATGCTTATGCTCGAATATACTTAATTTTTATTTTTTTTACTTTTTTTTATTATTATTATTATTATTTTTTTTTACTTTTTTTTTGAATTTTTTTTCTTTTACTTTGCTTTACTTACTTATTTTTTGTGGCTTATTAAAAAGTTAAAAAACAGTTCAAGGTGTCGCTATTGCGGCTCAGGCTGTGGCTCAGACTCTCTGGCTCTGTGGCCTATTTGTATATATATATATATATATATATATGTATATAGAGGCAAGTATGAAAAAAATCATAAAACCCATCAAAATAATGTTAATTCATTAAGTGGCAGTAACTTGGTCGGGCGCCCAAGTGTAGGCTATAAAAATTTTACGCACAAAAGGCAGCAGTAGCAGTAGCAGCAGCAGTAGCAGATGAAGATGAAGAAGAAGTAGAAGGAGGAGCCGCATGAGCAGCAGCAGCAGCAGAAATAGCAGCCATAATATAAAACCAAAGGACCAACAGGAAACGAAACGCAAAACGCAAAAAAGAAATAGGAAAGAGAACATCAGCAGTTGCCTGTTAGGCTGTAAGAGAAATGTTGACGCCTTGGGTTAGGCATTTGGTTAGGCAACTTCATCGTGCACTGAAAATGAATGATTTTTATTTATATTTTATGGTTTCTTGTTTTGGGGCTGGTAATTAGAGCAGCTTTATGCTCACAGACTATACTGCCAGGTGTATAGCATGCACAGCAACCGCAACAGCAACAACAAACATTGGCTAACAATAAACTCGAAAATTATATGAATGAGTTTCTTAACTTATTTTCGGTTGTGTGTGGTAAATGTGCGCATGTGTTTGTGTGTCTGTATGTGTGTCTGTATGTGTGTGTGTGTGTGTCTGTATAGGTTACCCAAGGCATAGCAGTTCTCTGGCCTCTGCTTGAAATAAAAAAAGAAAAAAAAAGAAAGAAAAACAGTTGCTGCCCCCAGTTGGTGGTTTTAGGCTCTCAAGATTTATATCTGGCACATGGCAGGCTGTCTGCCAGTTTATATGGCAGTCTGTCTGGCCGCTCTGGCTATGGCAAACAAAACAGTGAAACGATATGAAACGTAACGAAACAAAATGAAACAAAACAAAAACAAACAAATAAGGAAAGTTAAATGAACAACTTTTGTGCATTATTTATCTGCAAAATGAAAACATGAGCAGCAAAAGCATCAGCAGCAGCAGCACTAAGAAATAAACAAATTTCTTTTACATGCATTTTATTCAACGACTTTTAAGTTACTCTATGTCATTGTAATGAAATGATTATGCACTATATAAACTAAAGACTCTATGCTTTATACTTTACATTTTTACAGGGTATAAGAAATCATAACCACAAGACTGCAGCAGCAGCAGCAAAATACAATGGCAAAAATCAGGCAGAGGCAAGTAAAGAGCTTGGCAAGGGCAGCAAATGAAACCGCTAACGCCACTTGGCCAACCCCACTGACTGACTGTCAGACTGACTGACTGTCCGACTGATTATGAGTCTTTTGTATGTGCATGTCTGTCTCTCTGTCTGTCTCTGTGTGTGTGTGTCTGTGGTAGCCACTCATTTAATATTTTACGACTTATCTCTTTTCTATTAAGATATTTTAATGCATACAGGCAAAAATTGTGAAACAGGAAACCACAAGAAGCAACTGATCCGAGTGCTGTGAGCTCCTGAGCTCAGTTGAGCGACCATAAAATCTAATAAACATAAGTCAGTGTCTGCCATATGTGTTTTTGTATGGCAACGTGTATCATACATACATATATATTGTGTATTGTGCTGCATGTATATCTCTCTCTCTCTCTCTGTGTGTGTATGTGTGTGTGTTTTGTTGTGGTTTTCTTTCGCAATTTTATGAGTTGACTTCGCAGCTCTTGTCATACAGCGAACGCTTTATGTTAACCGTTACTTCACTTTATTGATACGCTGCTCGAAAAAGCTTCAGCTGAGCAGAGATTGTTAGAGCTGTCTTACTGCTGCTGCTGCTACTGCTGCTTATTGTCGCTGCTACTGCTACTGCTGCTTATTGCTGCTGCTACGTTTGCTGCTTTTCTACTTTGCTGATGCTGCCGCAGGCTGCGATTTTTAATATGCATTAAAATTAATAAGAACACGTGTCGCTCTGACGGGACGGTGCGTCGTCATTTTGTCCTTTTATACATACGTACATACGTCCTATACGTTCTATATAGCATCGTTACTGTCGTCTTCATAATTCCATTTTATCGCGCACAAATTTTTATAGCAACGCCGCAGGCGTCGATTTTAAATAATGCTACGCTTCGACTTTTTTACTTGCTGCCTAACAGTGAGTTTGACTGAGCGAGTAAGAGAGAGAGAGAGAGAGTGAGCGAGTGAAAGAGAGAGAGAGAGAGAGAGAGTTTGTAAGATTCATCGTTGATTTTGGCACCATTTTGTTGGGTTGTTAATTTTATGCTCATGAGATAAGAAAATTGTGACAAAAAAAAAAAAATGCGAAATGTGAATGAGAATGAGAAAATTCGTGGAAAATTGTGTAAAATTGCTTTAGGTAACATATTTATTATGCGAATAAAAATTTGCCCCATATGATAAATGATAAATGACAAATGAATCATTTCGTACGCGTAATCAGACGCTAACAAAATAAAATTGCTGCAAATGATAATATGAATGCGTGAATATGAATATGAATATGTGAATATGTGATTTTGTAAATCGTTAAATATAATTAGAAAATATTAGTTGAAAATATGTCTATTATTATTTTCGATATAAAATTGCACTATTTGCAAGCATTGTTCAGGCGTAAGTCTGTTCATGATGTATTGCCAAACCAAACTGAGAATAAATCATTTGACAGAATTAAATCGGTCGCCATCTTGAACAGTAATGCCAACTTAAAGTTCTATATCTCTAAAAAAACATCCGTCATATAAATGAAGTTCAAATCAAAGCTTGATTTGCCTTTGAAACAAATTTCAGCTACACTGTCAAAATATATTTACGCATAACTGTATGTGTGTAGGTGTGTGTCTCTAATGCTTGCCTTGTAGCATTTAATAATCTCATTTCAGTCAACAGACTCTCTCTCTCTCTCTCTCTGTCTTTGTTTCTCTGTAAGCTGAGTTATTTGTGCTGCTGTTGGCAGCCCCGCAGCATCTATTGCAATATATAATGTTTAGTATTTGGACAAGGTGTTGCCTGCAGTAAGTCAAGTATTTAGTTAAGAACTTTGATGACAGCCAATGGCTGTCAGTATAAACTAAATGTTTCATGTTTAATTTTAGGCAGGTAACAAAATCAAAATCAAAGTTGAAATTAACATAGAAACTGAATAAGTCAAACGTTAAAGTAATTTCCTTCTTGAGCAACTACAACGTTTTGACACATGTGCGGTACATTGAGCAAAAACAAAATTAGTTGCATTACATCAAAAGCAAACAACAACAACAACAACAACAGCAGCAGCAAGAGCAACATCAACAAGCAACAAGGCACCTGCAATAATAGCTGTGTCAGCGGAAATTTCATTCTCTGCTTCTCTTTTCATCAGTTTGCTGCCATACATTTATTTGTGGCTAACACACACACACACACACACATGTGTGTGTACGTAGTGCTGCTCGCTGCTAACTTTGAACAAACATTACTCATACGCAGTGGAAACACAAAAAAAGCGTGTGCTTTGGCTGCACGAAAAATCGCCAAGAGTTACAGGTGGGCGTAATACAATTGCCACACCCCCAAACCCAAAAAAAAGAGAGAAAGAGAACTGTAACACATATACATATATAGCAATATTTACACTCTGGTCGCCACTGTTTAACCAAGGAACAATAAAATGAAATTGAATTTTGCGCTTTTAATGGCAAACGCACAAAGGATAAAAACCGAAATGGAAAGGGGAAGGGGAAGGGGCGTCTGGTATCCTCGTAAATTGGAGGCGTGGATAATGGCATAGTATGGCAGGTGTATAGAGTAGTAAATATACACACACACCCACACACACACACACACATATATAAAAAGAGAGAGAGAGAGTGTGAGAGAGAGTTACACGCACATTTAATGCAGTTTTTAGCCTTTTGCTACTCCCACTAGAGCAGCAAAGAGCAGCAGCAGCAGCCGCAGCAGCAACAGCAAAGGCAACTGCAGCAGCAACAACAACAAACAACAACAACATTAAGCCAATTATATGCTGCACTTTTGACATTAAACTCGATTCAATTTATTCGCCAACGTTTTTTTTTTGGCTAGCGGCTGCAGCAACACGAACTTCGACTCGCAATTCGCGACTCTCGCTGCTGGGATTTTGAAGTCAACAATGTTTTTGCGTTCTTTTGCCGCCATGGTTCACAGTCGGGTTATTGTTTATGACATGGAATTTAATTTCATGCTTACTTACACACACACAGACACACAGAGAGAGAGAGAGAAAGAGAGAACAATAATCGCTATGCTGCCGTTGTACTGACAAAGAATCACAAAGAAGAGGAAATTATGCGTTCGTTGCAACAGAAATAAGCCAAAAAAAAAAAGTAAAATTGTGCATCGATTGCAAAAAACTTTTGAGATACTCTCTATGACTATGGTATATATATACTTTGAGATACTCATTATGACTATATATATATGATTATAGTCATAATTATTTAATTATCAAAATAATCTTGAAGCACCAAAAATATTTGTAAATACTTTTGACAACTTGCTTCTATTTTTAGCAGCAGAACATTTATTTTTTATAAATATTTATGTGTAAATAATGATGTCCATCTCAATATATAATGTATAGTCTTATTTACTCGAACATTTAACAATATCATCTATTGAATAATTTGCTATCAAAAATTTTAATATAAATTGAAATTATCAAATTTTTTTCAAGTTTATCAAACCCTACAACACGCGCTTAATTTGTACAGAGTATAGACAAACTTTCGCACTGTCAAAAAAAAAAAAACTGTAATTGAATCTGTAGGAAATACTAGTAAAAATTGCATTTTGATTGGTGTAATAAAAAAAAAATGGAAAAAAATTGTCAAAAAATTATTGTTCATTAAAAAAGTAACAAATAAATTGCATAAATAATAAATATATATTTTTATTATTGGCAATATATTTTTTTAAATTTTTTTTTGATTAAAATAAGTTTGAAAATTAATAAGTTTAATTTTTTTTTTTTTTTGGCACTAACATTTATTAACATTATTAATATTTTTTTATGATTAAAATCAGTACGAAATTAAGCGGCGTGTTGTTAGGGTTTGATAAACTTGAAAAGAATTTGATAATTTCAATTTATGTTAAAATTTTTGATAGCAAATTATTCAATAGATGATATTGTTAAATGTTCGAGTATATAAGATTATACATTATATATAGAGATGGACATTATTATTTACACATTAAAAAAAAATAAATGTTATGCTGCTAAAAATAGAGGAAAATTGTCAAAAGTATTTACAAATATTTTTGGTGCTTCAAGATTTTTTTGATAATTAAATAATTATGACTATAATTATGACACTGTATATATATACTAAATATAGTCATAGAGAGTATCTCAAAGTTTTTTGCAATCGATGCACAATTTTTCTTTTTTTTTTTTTTACTTATTTCTGTTGCAACGAACGCATAATTTCCTCTTCTTTGTGATTCTTTGTCAGTACAACGGCAGCATAGCGATTATTGTTCTCTCTCTCTCTATCTTTTTCTCTCTCTCTCTCTGTCTCTGTGTGTGTGTGTAAGTAAGCATGAAATTAAATTCCATGTCATAAACAATAACCCGACTGTGAACCATGGCGGCAAAAGAACGCAAAAACATTGTTGACTTCAAAATCCCAGCAGCGAGAGTCGCGAATTGCGAGTCGAAGTTCGTGTTGCTGCAGCCGCTGGCCAAAAAAAGGGCGTTGGCGAATAAATTGAATCGAGTTTAATGTCAAAAGTGCAGCATATAATTGGCTTAATGCTGCTGTTGTTTGTTGCAGTTGCAGCTGCAGTTGCCGTTTGCTGTTGCTGCTGCGGCTGCCGCTGCTGCTCTTTGCGGCTCTAGCGGCGAGCAGCAAAAGGCCAAAAACTGCATTAAATGTGCGTGTAGCGCTCTCTCACACTCTCTCTCTCTCTTTTTATATATGCGTGCGTGCGTGTGCGGGTGCGTGTGTATATTTACTACTCTATACACCTGCCATACTATGCCATTATCCACGCCTCCAATTTACGAGGATACCAGACGCCCCTTCCCCTTCCCCTTTCCATTTCGGTTTTTATCCTTTGTGCGTTTGCCATTAAAAGCGCAAAATTCAATTTCATTTTATTGTTCCTTGGTTAAACAGTGGCGACCAGAGTGTAAATATTGCTATATATGTATGTATATGTTACAGTTCTCTTTCTCTCTTTTTTTTTGGGTTTGGGGGTGTGGCAATTGTATTACGCCCACCTGTAACTCTTGGCGATTTTTCGTGCAGCCAAAGCACACGCTTTTTTTGTGTGTCCACTGCGTATGAGTAATGTTTGTTCAAAGTTAGCAGCGAGCAGCACTACGTATACACACACATGTATGTGTGTGTGTGTGTGTGTGTGTGTTAGCCACAAATAAATGTATGGCAGCAAGCTGATGAAAAGAGAAGCAGAGAATGAAATTTCCGCTGACACAGCTATTATTGCAGGTGCCTTTGCTTGTTGATGTTGCTCTTAGCTGCTGCTGTTGTTGTTCTTGTTGTTGTTGTTTGCTTTTGATGTAATGCAACTAATTTTGTTTTTGCTCAATGTACCGCACATGTGTCAAAACGTTGTAGTTGCTCAAGAAGGAAATTACTTTAACGTTTGACTTATTCAGTTTCTATGTTAATTTCAACTTTGATTTTGATATTGTTACCTGGCTAAAATTAAACATGGAACATTTAGTTTATATTGACAGCCATTGGCTGTCATCAAAGTTCTTAACTAAATACTTGACTTACTGCAGGCAACACCTTGACCAAATACCAAACATTATATATTACAATAGTTGCTGCGGAGCTGCCAACAGCAGCACAAATAACTCAGCTTACAGAGAAACAGAGACAGAGAGAGAGAGAGAGTTTGTTGACTGAAATGAGATTATTAAATGGTACAAGGCAAGCATTAGAGACACACACCTACACACACACACATACAGTTAAGCGTAAATATATTTTGACAGTGCAGCTGAAATTTGTTTCAAAGGCAAATCAAGCTTTGACTTGAACTTCATTTATATGACGGATGTGTTTTTAGAGATATAGAACTTTAAGTTGGCATTACTGTTCAAGATGACGACCGATTTAACAGCTGTCAATACATCATGAACAGACTTACGTCTGAACAATGCTTGCAAATAGTGAAATTTTATATCGAAAATAATGTTTCTGTGCGGAATACGTATCGCGCACTACGTACATTTTATCGTCGACAAAATAATATAATATCTAGACATATTTTCAACTAATATTTTCTAATTATATTTAACGATTTACAAATTCACATATTCACATATTCATATTCACATTCACGCATTCATATTATCATTTGCAGCAATTTTATTTTGTTAGCGTCTGATTACGCGTACGAAATGATTCATTTGTCATTTATCATTTATCATATGGGGCAAATTTTTATTCGCATAATAAATATGTTACCTTCAAGCAATTTTACACAATTTTCCACGAATTTTCTCATTCTCATTTCGCATTTTTTTTTTTTTGTCACAATTTTCTTATCTCATGAGCATAAAATTAACAACCCAACAAAATGGTGCCAAAATCAACGATGAATCTTACAAACTCTCTCTCTCTCTCTCTCTCTCTTCACTCGCTCGCTCTCTCTCTCTCTCTCTCTCTTACTCGCTCAGTCAAACTCACTGTTAGGCAGCAAGTAAAAAAGTCGAAGCGTAGCATTATTTAAAATCGACGCCTGCGGCGTTGCTATAAAAATTTGTGCGCGATAAAATGGAATTATGAAGACGACAGTAACGATGCTATATTGAACGTATAGGACGTATGTATGTACGTATGTATAAAAGGACAAAATGACGACGCACCGTCCCGTCAGAGCGACACGTGTTCTTATTAATTTTAATGCATATTAAAAATCGCAGCCTGCGGCAGCATCAGCAAAGTAGAAAAGCAGCAATAAGCAGCAGTACCAGTAGCAGCGGCAATAAGCAGCAATAGCAGCAGCAGTAAGACAGCTCTAACAATCTCTGCTCAGCTGAAGCTTTTTCGAGAAGCGTATCAATAAAGTGAAGTAACGGTTAACATAAAGCGTTCGCTGTATGACAAGAGCTGCGAAGTCAACTCATAAAATTGCGAAAGAAAACCACAACAAAACACACACACACATACACACACAGAGAGAGAGAGAGAGAGATATACATGCAGACAATACACAATACACAATATATATGTATGTATGATACACGTTGCCATACAAAAACACATATGGCAGACACTGACTTATGTTTATTAGATTTTATGGTCGCTCAACTGAGCTCAGGAGCTCACAGCACTCGGATCAGTTGCTTCTTGTGGTTTCCTGTTTCACAATTTTTGCCTGTATGCATTAAAATATCTTAATAGAAAAGAGATAAGTCGTAAAATATTAAATGAGTGGCTACCACACACACACATAAACACACAGACAGAGAGACAGACAGACAGACAGACAGACATGCACATACAAAAGACTAATAATCAGTCGGACAGTCAGTCAGTCAGTCAGTGGGGTTGGCCAAGTGGCGTTAGCGGTTTCATTTGCTGCCCTTGCCAAGCTCTTTACTTGCCTCTGCCTGATTTTTGCCATTGTATTTTGCTGCTGCTGCTGCAGTCTTGTGGTTATGATTTCTTATACCCTGTAAAAATGTAAAGTATAAAGCATAGAGTCTTTAGTTTATATAGTGCATAATCATTTCATTACAATGACATAGAGTAACTTAAAAGTCGTTGAATAAAATGCATGTAAAAGAAATTTGTTTATTTCTTAGTGCTGCTGCTGCTGCTGGTTTTGCTGCTCATGTTTTCATTTTGCAGATAAATAATGCACAAAAGTTGTTCATTTAACTTTCCTTGTTTGTTTGTTTTTGTTTTGTTTCATTTTGTTTCGTTACGTTTCATATCGTTTCACTGTTTTGTTTGCCATAGCCAGAGCGGCCAGACAGACTGCCATATAAACTGGCAGACAGCCTGCCATGTGCCAGATATAAATCTTGAGAGCCTAAAACCACCAACTGGGGGCAGCAACTGTTTTTCTTTTCTTTTTTTATTTCAAGCAGAGGCCAGAGAACTGCTATGCCTTGGGTAACCTATACATACACACACACACACACACACATACACACATACAGACACACAAACACATGCGCACATTTACCACACACAACCGAAAATAAGTTAAGAAACTCATTCACATAATTTTCGAGTTTATTGTTAGCCAATGTTTGTTGTTGCTGTTGCGGTTGCTGTGCATGATATACACCTGGCAGTGTAGTCTGTGAGCATAAAGCTGCTCTAATTACCAGCCCCAAAACAAGAAACCATAAAATATAAATAAAAATCATTCATTTTCAGTGCACGATGAAGTTGCCTAACCAAATGCCTAACCCAAGGCGTCAACATTTCTCTTACAGCCTAACAGGCAACTGCTGATGTTCCCTTTCCTATTTCTTTTTTGCGTTTTGCGTTTCGTTTCCTGTTGGTCCTTTGGTTTGATATTATGGCTGCTATTGCTGCTGCTGCTGCTGCTCATGCGGCTCCTCCTTCTACTTCTTCTTCATCTTCATCTGCTACTGCTGCTGCTACTGCTACTGCTGCCTTTTGTGCGTAAAATTTTTATAGCCTACACTTGGGCGCCCGACCAAGTTACTGCCACTTAATGAATTAACATTATTTTGATGGGTTTTATGATTTTTTTCATACTTTCCTCTATATACATATATATATATATATATATATACAAATAGGCCACAGAGCCAGAGAGTCTGAGCCACAGCCTGAGCCGCAATAGCGACACCTTGAACTGTTTTTTAACTTTTTAATAAGCCACAAAAAATAAGTAAGTAAAGCAAAGTAAAAGAAAAAAAAATTTAAAAAAAAAGTAAAAAAAAATAATAATAATAAAAAAAAGTAAAAAAAAAAATAAAAATTAAGTATATTCGAGCATAAGCATAACTTCACTCAAATCATTTCATTAATATATCGGACCACAACAACAACAGCAACAACAGGAGCAGTCGTGGCATTCGCGGCAACAGCAGCCCTTTTTTACTGTTGGCCCGCATGGAAATTGCTTTTTAAGTACTTGGCTTCAATGCAGCGCAAAAGTTTTAACTGCAGCGTCACACAAAAAGAAAAGAAAGAAAAACAAAAAAAAAAAAAAAATGAGGAAAATGCTGAACGCTGAAACGTTGAAGTGAAAGTTTTTATTAAATGCATAAAACGAGCCAAAGTCGTGACTATATTGTATATGTCTATATATTTCTATGTGTGTGTGTGTGTGTGCATGTTTGTATGGCTGTATATATGTGTGTCAGTGTGCGTGTGTATCGGGCGACATAAATCTAAGTGCTTTTACGCCCCTGAGGCAACTTATGCAGCGCCTACTTTTGTGGGCAATGGTGTAAACTGTTTTACCAGTTAGAAGAACATTTTCCACTCAACATTTTTGTCTTTGTCTAACATGCTCTTTGTCTCTCTCTCTCTCTCTCTCTCGCTCAATGTGTGTGTGTGTGTGTTCTATATAACATTGAGTGTGGCGCTTTTGTAATGAGTTTTCAAGTGGTTTTATGCATAGGCAGGTAATTTTCATATAATGCCTAATGATGTATCTTTTCTCTGGGCTTATAGAATGCCCAAAAAATATAGTCACTGACATATAGTATATGTACAGTCTATGTGTTGTGCAATAAACGCATATCACACGGACCATAGAGGGACAATGTGTAACCGTTGTTCCTTTATACATTTACACAATTTAAGTAACTTTGGATGCCATATTTTAATCGAGTCTCTTAAGTACGAGTAAATGAAGTATTTAAGACTTAACTATGAAAACTATTATATTTACTATGTATCTAAATTTATCGTTTCTCTTTTAGATATAAATTTTATATAATAGAATATTATTTATATTCGAATATACAAAAAAAAACAAGAAAAATTCAATAAAATACACAATCAGCTCTTGAATTTCTATTATCTATTTTATTCTGATAACAATTAATAACATTTGTTGATCTTTGACGTTTTTGTTATCAGCACACTACAACACAAAGCAAAAGCATCAAAATGTAATTAGTAAAAGTTAATAAACATATGCTCAATATATTGTATAAACTTTGATTTTAATTACATTTTATTTTCCACATTTAAAGAAAGAAAAATAAAATACATTATTTTAAAGCAAATGTTATCGATAAAAACGAGCAAGAAATTACCCAACATTTCAAATGCGCGCCCAATTAAAATTCCCCAACAACGTAATTTCCCTTTTGCACTCGCATTTTGTTTACTCGACGGCGAGTCGCTCAATACACACATGCACACACAGCACGCTCTCTCACTCTCTTGCGCTCTCTTGCTAAAAGCAGCAGCAGAAATATAGCAGCTGCCGCATATGCCGCAAAGCGGCGAATTGACACAAGGTAATAGCAAATTGCGGCGAATTTATCAGTGTATCTGACAGTAGCAGCAGCAGTTAACCAGTCGCCCGTGTGTTTGTCTGTCTCTGTCATCATCATAGTCGCCGTCGTTGTCGCCGCCGTCTCGTCGCTGTAGTTTTTCTGATTGTGGCCCATGCAAAAAAAAGGCAAATTTCTATAAAAATTAAATATAACTCTCAATGAAACATATGCAAAGTGTATGCAGCAATTGACATTAACACTTAACAAACAAAATAAACTCACTTAGTGCTTACAATTGTGCAAAAAAAAGTGTACAAATTTCTTATAGTGCGTGCGCTTGAAAAATTCTCTGCGCAGCAGCCGCCTTTTTAAATTTTTTTTTTTTTGGCCTCAGCGGACAGTTTGCTACAAAGCATTGAAAAGAAAAGAAACAAAAAATAAAGAATAAAGAATAAAGAATAAAGCTAAATTGAACTATACAACGAACTGTAAATTAATTAAAACTGTGTCTATGTGTGGCGTCTGCAAATTAATGAGATAATTTTACGCTGAATACAAAATGTATATAAATACAATTTATTTACATAGAAATGTGCATATAATAACATTAAGAAAGAACTTCAAAACTGCAAATAAACATTGAAAACACATTTGTGTACAATATTTATGTGAAAATTAAAAACAAAACCTAAGAATCTTTAAATGAATGTTTAACATATTATAAAAGAATAAGAAAAAAAAAAGACAAAACAAAAAAAAATATATATATACATATATATAGTGCCCAATAATGCGCCCATAGTGTTAATCTTGTTGTTGTTGTTGTCTTTGTTCGTTTCATTTCGTTTGTTGTTGTTGTTATTCGCATTTTGTGTACCTTTCAAGAAATCAATAAAAAAGCAGAACGCAATCCCAAAGGCCAAGCAAATTCGCTCAAAACGAGTCGTGAGAGAAAGATATGTAAAGAGAGAAAGAGAGAGAGAGGCAAGAGAGCGTGAGAGTTTGACTTACAGCTCTCGTTGAGTTTTGTTGACATTCTGAATCGCAGTGCCGCGCTCCGTATGTTTTCAACAAAACGTCAAAAAAAATACGAAAAAAAAATACAAAAATTATTCAAGCATTGTTTTATATTCTGTTTTTGTTTTATTTATTTATATATATTTTTTTTTGTCGACTTACAACGAAACCGATGCCATAATTTTGCATATTTAGCAAAAGAGATTGGTAAACGCAAAAGCAAAAGCAAAAGATCGATGGGATTCCAAAAAGAAAACCAACAAAAATTATTATGATAAAAGTTGAACAGTTAAATGACACATTTTCTGAGGGAAACACATACAGACATATATGTTAATGCCAAGTCAAGTCAAGTCAAGTTTTGTACGCTGTGCTAGTTTCCAGAGTTTAACAGTCTGTAAAGTAGAAGTTATTTAATAATCATCTCTGAATATCGTCTCGTTATCGTTTTACATTCTCTCGGTACCACGTGGCCAACTGTTTCTATTGATTTTTCGCATATCCTGATACGTTAGCAAATGTCCTTTTCATGTGCATGCGCATCTTTCGCAGCTAAATACTATTTTCCCCAGTGCACTGACCTTAGCCATGAATTGAAGAATTGCAATGCATTGTGTTTAACATTTGTTTAACTCTGCATTTCGTTTATTTTTCTAACAAATTAACACCATAACTAGTAAAAGTCGCTACAAAAAAAAAAAATAAATAAATAAACACAATAAGAAACAAATAAACAAAACGAGATTTTTTCATAGTATGCTCGAATACAGTAGTAATATATACACGCCCACAATATAGGCCATTCATAAAGTAACAATAAGCGATCGTTGCGTTAAAAAAATAAATAAACAAAACAAAATTCAAAAAAAAAAAAAAACATGTGGGTCGCGTGTTATAGTTGTTGTTGTTGTTAGTTGAGTTGGCGTAAGAGTGAGTTTGACTTGAATTTTCGGGGCACTTGGAAAGTGTAATAAGCCGCACTACACTTATGTATGTGGGCCTATAAATATTCTCACGCTTGTTAATATGCTGATATATACATATATTTAAAGTATTGAGAAATTGTCTAAAAGCAAGGGCTTAATCATTGATTGATTTCACAATTATATATTCTGTTGATCAATTTTTAGTTTGCCTTTTTTAATATAAATATTCCTCTATTAATACATAATACTAATCAGTATTTCATATTATTATAACTCAATTTACATGCAATGCTTTGAGTAACACTTTTAAGTAGCAAATAATACAGCAATTAGCTGTTCTTATTTTTTTTTTATGGATACTTGAGATACTTTAACACACTTTCACATGCTTAACGCTGTCGTGTTATTATTCTTTTGCCATGCACACATTTCCAGTTGGAGCTGTGTGTGAAGTTGCCCCATAAAAATGGAGAGAGACAGAGAGAAAAAAAACTCAATAGTAAATCGGCTTAAGCTCATTTAGGCCCAGTTTAGGGTCAAATAGACTTCTACTACATCTATTGCCATCGAATGGGAACGTCTAATAAATTTTGTTACCTGACAAAATGACAATTTGTTCACTTTTTATCAATCAAATGCACACACACACAAAGTCACTTAATATTATTACTATTATTATTATTATTTTGGTTTGTTGTTGCCTATGACAAAAATTAATGTAGGCTTATCTGGACAAAAGTCCATCGACCATAAAAAAAGACATCATAATTCAATGTGTGCGTGCGTGTGAGTGTATTTGTGTCTCTGTATGATTTCTATTTATGGGTCATGTGTACATACACAAATTACATACATATTACACAAGTGTACATATATTTATAGCCCCTTCTGTGCTTAAGCGTCCCTTCCGTTTTGCACTTGACAGCAAACAGTGGGCAATTTTTCAATTACGTTTTCAATTGGCCAAGCACATGTCATAGGCCGTCCAGTTATATATATATATATATATATATATATATATATATATATATATTTATATGTATATGTAGTTACATATCGACTATCGTCTCATCAAAATTGCCTGGCTGTGTAACTGCAATGTCGCTGACCCCATTGCGATTATTAAATATTGACGCAGTATTTTCTAGTCGTACACATTTACAAACATATATAGTCGAACTCTTTATGATTATATTACGATGGTTATTGCTATTATTATTATTTTTTTTATTAACTTTGTCTATTTATCGTGCTGTCTGCGTCACAGTGAAATGCTCTCCCTCTCTCTCTTTCTCTGCAGCATAAATGGTCTATAACAATTGTCGCTTGATTGACCAATTTTCAGTGACAGTCTGTTGTCAACTCGTTTTCCAATATCGTTTTTATATAGTTCCTCGACTCAAGAGTGCTTATAGTACGTTCTATCTGCTTTTTTTGTCACACATATATTTTTATATATGTATCTTCTATTTTTCTATATTTCTTTTTTTTTATTATTCTTCGTTGGCTTAGCGTAATGCTTGTCTACTCTTTCTATATTCTAGATTTAGCTCGTTGGCTTGGTTCATATTCTTGGTTTTTTTTTTTTTTTTTGCATGCAACTGCAGTTTGATGAGCTGTTAATTAGCACCGGCTGCTCGACCGTTCTGACTTTAGTCACGACAAACACTTTACCCGCAAAATACATGCCATGCCAAGGCAGTTCTGAATGAATCAGCGCACGAGCGCACTGTAATTTGCACTTTGCACACTCTTTCCCATCACTTCGCTCTCTCTCTTTCTCTCTCTTACTTCGACAAGTCTTCATAGCCATAGAAAGGGCCATGCCATTGCATTGCAAATTGCGCTGCAATCATCGAATATGTTCGGGTGTATTAGTTACTGCAGCTGTCTTGACTGATTGACAGATGTTGCATTAGAAGACTAGTGAGTAGTAGTAGTAGTTGCTAAGTAATTAGTAAGCGTCAAATTGACACATTGATAGACAGTCAGCATGTTTTCCCTTTTACAGACAAAAATCGACTATAGTTTTACGAGTTTTATTGAGCAAGCTAAATGCATTAACTATGTTAACTGTTAAGTCTAACAATCAGACGAAATCATAGTCACATATCACACCTTAAGTTCATTACAATTTGCTTTTAAACGTAGCGTATTATTGTATGTCGCCTATAACCAACCTATCGAATTTGTAAGCTTAAGTGTTGACGATCCACGAGCTGTGGCAGTCGACCAAACCAGTCAACCAGTCAGTCAGCCATCCAGCTGTTGCACATATGTCAGTGAAGCACTTTATTTCATGTTGATGCTTCATGTTGACTTTGGGGTCGCCAATTTGTTATTGTTGTTGTTGTTGTGCCGTTTCATATGCATTTCATATTTATATATTTAGTATATATTTTATGTGGTCACATTTCAAAATGAAGTGTATTTTTATGCCGTTGCATCTGTTTGCGTCGGTAGACATGCCTCTATATTTCAAGATTGAACCCCGTTGAACTTTATATACATACATACTCTCTCTCAATTCTACATTCTCTCTCTCTCTCTTTCTGTCTGTGTGTATGAATGTGTTTTTCAACAGCGATAAAGCGCAGAAAAAACTGCAAAGAAATCGTAAGAAAACAATGGAAGCTAAAGAGAAAAAAAGTACAAAAAAAAAAATGTTGAAAGAAAGAGCTAAAATACTAAAAACAATCGAAAGAAAACAAAAATCAAATAAATTATCGAAAAATATGACAGCGCATTGAGTAGATAGTTACGATAAAGTAAACAACAACAACATAAAAATTATGATTTACAAATATAAAGACATAAATAAGAATAACAGCGACAACAACAACAACAAGAATAACATCAAATAGAAAATCTTAATAAATTTCTTTATACATTATTATTTATTTATGTTTATTTTTTTGCATTTTTGTGTCACAGTGCCAAAATGGAAATCATTTAAGTAAATAACATAAACAATAATAGTTATAAATTTAGACTTGTAAACAATTGCACAAAAAAAAAAACAAAAAAAAAAAAGATAAAAATAAAACAAAAAAAAAAAAGATTAAACAAAATAACAAATTGCACAAAAGCTGATCGAACAATAATAAAACGCTTGAGTCCTGCAACATTTGTGACACAACGCGTGCACAGTGGGACAATAGAGCAACAATAATTTTGCACAATAAAATCGAAAGTAAAGTACAACAACAACAACAACTACAACTATAAAAACGCACAAGTCAACGCAAATTAAACGAACTAGTGAAAATATTTAATTTACGCAAAAAAAAAAAAAACGAAAAGCATCAACATAACAGTCAAAAGAATGCCACGCCCACAGCAGTTGCCATTGGCACTGCGTGCTTTGCTGCAGCTGTTGCTCTTTAGCAACATAGCTCAGCAACACTGGACAACAGCATTGCCTACCATAGCAACGCCAACACCTTTCATACCGCCAACTAGTAGAATTCCCAACAGAGGCGTCAGCAGCAGCAGCATTGGTAGCATTACAGAGTTTCCAACATTAACTAGCTCAACGGATCGTAATTTATTGGATCTTGTTAAAGCTGATACTGCTGATATCGATGCTGATGCTGTTGCTGTTGGTATTGCTGATTCTGCGGCTGAAATGGCTGGACATGATGGTTCCGGCTGGGAAACCCTTGAGACTGAATTTAAATTAGCTACACACAGTCCACCTAAAGATGTAACCACTGCACCAACATCCCTTGAACAACAAGATCAACCACCGTCCATTCCAGCCACTACGTTGGCCTTCTCCAATGCCGTTGCCATTGCTGGCGATACAATGGATTCATCTATCAGTGGTAATATTCATCATGATGCTACACCACCCTACGATGCTGTCGATAGTAGTTATGGTAAATACATTGATATTAAATTATAAATGAATTTTATTTTTTATGGTGGGATGCAAGTGATTAACAAATCGCGTCAATTATTCATTAAATTATTATACTAATAAATAAAATAGTAATAATATATTTTATGGAAAATTTCTACATGAACATTTAATAATTCAAATATTCGTCTAAAAATTTTTTAAATTTTATTGCCGTTAATACGCTTATAGAACAAAAGGAATTTATAAAATGATAAATATGTTTATACTCTTGCATAAGCATTAACGAATTTTGGTTGGCAGTTTGTAACGCATAAAACAAGGCGTGACAGAGGCCATTAATTATTTCATATATGAAATATATATTTCTCTTTCTCATTTCAACTTGTAAGATTTATTTATAATATTGACAAACAGTTGTCTGTCAAGTTCCAAACTGTTAAAATTGAAATTTTTATATGAAAAACATTTCAAGTAGGCATGAAAGTGCATTAAATCTTCGGCTAGTTGAGGCAAATTTTGTTTTCTGAATTTTTTTTTTATTACATAGCAAATGCAGTAAAATATTTTAGTCATTATTAAAGTTTCATGCAAATAACTTTATATATTGGGAACACACGAAATTTTTAATGCAGCTCCAAGCACGCCTACGACTCATTAAATTTATAATGAAAGCAGGACAGCTGGCGACTCTATATACAAATATATATGTATATATATATAAATATATTTTCGGGTAAAAAAAAAAAAAAGTTAATTAAAATTACAGAAATTGATTCAATGGACAGTTACAAGACTTTTCCATTATGCCTTCGGGTGCCTGAAGGTGTGGCTATACTTGCTTGCTTGCGATACTGATACCAAGCAGTTCATTGACACTGCAAAAAAAATTAAAGAAAAAAAAACCTTGCTATAAATAGCAGAAAAACTTATGCCTTAAGCTATAGATCCATGAAATTGATGGGTAGACCAAGGCCCAAGAGATATGCTCAGACAGTTGCTCAACGTTTTTTTTATTTATCGATAAAAACAACAACAAAAACAATAACAAGCAGTGTGGCAATTCTCTGCATACTTTGAGGCAATTAACTGAGTTTTCATTTCCGGTTTAACACGCAAAAAGCCACCCAACACTCGAGCATTGCCAACTCGCTGAATGGATGAATCCTATGGCAATCCGTTCCGTTGCGTCCCGACACGTCCCGCTTACTCACATTCCGTTCAGTCAGAGTAAAGGAACGTGGTAATATGGCTAAATTCTCACGCAAAACTTTCAGCTTACCGGAATGAATTATTTAACATTGTTTTTTTGCGGTACAAGTTTTTTGGACCGTTGCCTCGCTTAATGAAATATGCCCAGGGATTGACACCCACAATAACAACAGCAACAATAACAATGATGAAAAAACAACAACAACAATTTTGTTTTCTTTCTTTCTTTCTCTCTTACTTTGCCTGCACTTGCACTTATTACACATCAAAGCAGATTGTAAGCTTCTGTAAAGAAATAATAATAAAGAAAAAAAAACGAAAAGGTGTCAAACGGTCATTTTTTATATAGACTTTTGACCCAAATGTATCAAATAATCAAGCCATAAAAAAAATACCTTGAACTTGAAACGAAAATTGTTCGCTGAAATCTAATGTTGCGATTTTGCAAGTTAAATAAATGACTTTATCAAGCTATAATTTAAAAAAAGAAACAAAAAACAAGATCAAGTAATTTCTCAGTACTAGAAATTATAATCAATTTCTATTCAAGTCAGACTAAATCTGTTTGTAGTTTATATAAAATTTATTTATGACTTATATATGAAAATTTATCCAAATTATTCAAGAAAGTTGACAACGCAATAGCGTAAATTATTGCCAGTAAATTTAAAAGTTAGTCATGTTTTTTTTTTTAATTATTATTTAAGCCTAGTAACATTTAAAAATCAATAAATAATCGCAATATAAAATTGTGTAAAATATTATTACATTTTTATTTCCTAGAGCAAAGTTACATAAATATAGCTCAACGCAAACTTGTATTATTGCGAATTTTTAATTTATTAAATTTATAAATATTCATTTGTAAAACAATTGCAAGTTTTTTTCTATATTTATTCACAAAAACAAAACAAAAAAAAATAAAAAACAATGTGAAATTAAAAATGCAACTTTTCATGTGTCACGTTTCAGTGTCAAAACTGAACAATTAACTTACGTTTGTATCTTGAGATGATTAACTACAACGTCAATAATTCAATAGCAACATTTTAATGATCTACGCTTCATCTACAATTGTAAAAAAAAATAATAGAGAAATAAAAAACTTAAACACAAAAAGCAAGTAACGTACAATTCATGTACAGAGCTGCTGCTCTGTTTCGTGTCCGTGTGCTTTAAATTTCTGTCAAGTCATTAGTTGAATTAATTGCTTTACACAAGTTTCTTATAATGAAAACTGTGCGTTAACAGCTTGCAGCATGCAGCATTGTTCACAATTTAGTATTTGTATTTGTTCTAAATACGAGTCGCAGTTATAGAAATCGTTATTTGTTTATGTTTATCGTTTATATCTGTTGTGAAAATGATTTTTTTATACACTATATCCATTTATATGTTTCATCAGAATTTTTATATTAGTTTTTTTTTTTTTTTTAATTATTTCTTAAAATTATTTCTTTTGAAATATTTTTTCTGAAAAATATGCCCAAGTGTGCGGGATTATACATATGTATATAGGATTATATATAATACATAAATAACATTTAATACTCAATTATAATTCTATATAACAATAATTCAAATTTTCCAATTATTTTTTTAAAAATTTCATTAACATTTTTTAATGATAAGATTTCTGAGTAGATTTTTTTTTATACTCTGTACCCATATTTATCTGTCTTATCAGAATTTTTATTTGTGATACATAACATAAGTACAGTTATTTTTTATTCGAGAGTGTTGGGTATTTTACTGTCGGATGCACACAACTGTAGCTTTTCCTACTTGTTTTTTTTTCTCTTTTTTGATAAAATGGTTTGAGTAATTTATATATAATGTTTACATATTTGAGATTGTATGATAAAGTGTCAGGATATGCAATGTTATCAAATTTGAAATTTAAACATATTTTTTAAACATTTATCAGCTTTATAATTTAAGCTGTGTTCCAGTTCTTCACACAAAATTAGCAAGAGAATTCAAAGACTTTTGCAAAACTCTTTCTACTTTGCCAGCACCATCAACAACAACAACAACAACAAACAACAGTCAGTATGTTAAAGTCGAAATTGTGAACAATGCTGCATGCTGCAAGCTGTTAACGCACAGTTTTCATTATAAGAAACTTGTGTAAAGCAATTAATTAAACTAATGACTTGACAGAAATTTAAAGCACACGGACACGAAACAGAGCAGAAGCTCTGTACATGAATTGTACGTTACTTGCTTTTTGTGTTTAAGTTTTTTATTTCTCTATTATTTTTTTTACAATTGTAGATGAAGCGTAGATCATTAAAATGTTGCTATTGAATTATTGACGTTGCTGTTAATCATCTCAAGATACAAACGTAAGTTAATTGTTCAGTTTTGACACTGAAACGTGACACATGAAAAGTTGCATTTTTAATTTCACATTGTTTTTTATTTTTTTGTGAATAAATATAGAAAAAAACTTGCAATTGTTTTACAAATGAATATTTATAAATTTAATAAATTAAAAATTCGCAAATATACAAGTTTACGTTGAGCTATATTAATGTAACTTTGCTCTAGGAAATAAAAATGTAATATTTTACACAATTTTATATTGCGATTATTTATTGAGTTCTAAATGTTACTAGACTTAAATAATAATTAAAAAAAAAAAAACATGACTAACTTTTAAATTTACTGTCAATAATTTACGCTATTGCCTTGTCAACTTTCTTGAATAATTTGCATAAATTTTCATATATAAGTCATAAATAAATTTTATATAAACTACAAACACATTTAGTCTGACTTGAATAGAAATTGATTATAATTTCTAGTACTGAGAAATTACTTGATCTTGTTTTTTGTTTCTTTTTTTTTTTAAATTATAGCTTGATAAAGTCATTTGCAAAATCGCAACATTAGATTTCTGCGAACAATTTTCGTTTCAAGTTCAAGGTATTTTTTTATGGCTTGATTATTTTATACATTTGGGTCAAAAGTCTATATAAAAAATGACCGTTTGACACCTTTTCGTTTTTTTTTCTTTATTATTATTTCTTTACAGAAGCTTACAATCTGCTTTGATGTGTAATAAGTGCAAGTGCAGGCAAAGTAAGAGAGAAAGAAAGAAAGAAAACAAAATGCATTTTAATTGAAGTTTTGCGTGTGGCCGATGCTAAATCAGTGCCCAGCCCTAACTGACACGCCTCGTACCTTGTGAGTATGGCCTGCAATTTGCCAGCTGTCAGTCTGCTTTCAATATTGAGCGAAGCGGACTTGTAAAATGTTGCCCAGCACGCAATGAGCTAACAGTTAACATGCAAATTGCACATACGCCACGTGCGCAAAACACTTTTTCTACAACGTAAAAAGTGAGATAGAGAATAAGAGAGAGAGAAGAATGGGGGAATGAGAGCATACTATTAAACGATAGCAACGAAACTTGTCAGCGGCTTAAATTTAAAGCCAAAGCCATATAAAGATTGCGCATTGTTAGTTGGGGGGGAGGGGGCTGGGGGGCGATTTACAATAAATACCAAATAATTGTGGGCCATAAAAGTTAAGTTGTTAATTGCTTTTGCTTTGGCTATTCGCCATAGCATCAGATAGGATCGTATCACATCGCATTTACATTTATATTCACATACACATACACATTCATCGCGTGATGCGCCAATTTCAATGGATGTTTACGCTCAACTTTTGACGAGCTGCTGCTATGTTGTTGTTGTTTTTTCATCATTGTTTTTGTTGCTGTTGTTATTGTGGGTGTCAATCCTTGGGCATATTTCATTAAGCGAGGCAACGGCCCAAAAAACTTGTACCGCAAAAAAACAATGTTAAATAATTCATTCCGGTAAGCTGAAACTTTTGCGTGAGAATTTAGCCATATTACCACGTTCCTTTACTCTGACTGAACGGAATGTGAGTAAGCGGGACGCGTCGGGACGCAACGGAACGGATTGCCATGGGATTCATCCATTCAGCGAGTTGGCAATGCTCGAGTGTTGGGTGGCATTTTGCGTGTTAAACCGGAAATGAAAACTCAGTTAATTGCCTCAAAGTATGCAGAGAATTGCCACACTGCTTGTTATTGTTTTTGTTGTTGTTTTTATCGATAAAAAAAAAAAAAACGTTGAGCAACTGTCTGAGCATATCTCTTGGGCCTTGGTCTACCCATCAATTTCATGGAAATATAGCTTAAGGCATAAGTTTTTCTGCTATTTATAGCAAAGTTTTTTTTTTTCTTTCATTTTTTTTTGCAGTGTCAATGAACTGCTTGGTATCAGTATCGCAAGCAAGCAAGTATAGCCACACCTTCAGGCACCCGAAGGCATAATGGAAAAGTCTTGTAACTGTCCATTGAATCAATTTCTGTAATTTTAATTAACTTTTTTTTTTTTTTACCCGAAAATATATTTATATAGAGTATATAGAGTCGCCAGCTGTCCTGCTTTCTTTATAAATTTAATGAGTCGTAGGCGTGCTTGGAGCTGCATTAAAAATTTCGTGTGTTCCCAATATATAAAGTTATTTGCATGAAACTTTAATAATGACTAAAATATTTTTACTGCATTTGCTATGTAATAAAAAAAAATAATCAGAAAACAAAATTTGCCTCAACTAGCCGAAGATTTAATGCACTTGCATGCCTGCTTGAAAAGTTTTTTATATAAAAATTTCAATTTTAACAGTTTGGGACTTGACAGACAACTGTTTGTCAATATTATAAATAAATCTTACAATGAGAAAGGGAAATATATATTTCATATATGAAATAATTAATGACATCTGTCACGCTTAGTTTTATGCGTTACAAACTGCCAACCAAAATTCGTTAGTGCTTGTGCAAGAGTATAAACATATTTATCATTTTATAAATTCCTTTTGTTCTATAAGCGTATTAACGGCAATAAAATGTAAAAGATTTTTAGACGAATATTTGAATTATTAAATGTTCATGTAGAAATTTTCCATAAAATATATTATTAGTATTTTATTTATTAGTATAATAATTTAATGAATAATTGACGCGATTTGTTAATCACTTGCATCCCACCATAAAAAATAAAATCCATTTATAATTTAATATCAATGTATTTACCATAACTACTATCGACAGCATCGTAGGGTGGTGTAGCATCATGTTGAATATTACCACTGATAGATGAATCCATTGTATCGCCAGCAATGGCAACGGCATTGGAGAAGGCCAACGTAGTGGCTGGAATGGACGGTGGTTGATCTTGTTGTTCAAGGGATGTTGGTGCAGTGGTTACATCTTTAGGTGGACTGTGTGTAGCTAATTTAAATTCAGTCTCAAGGGTTTCCCAGCCGGAACCATCATGTCCAGCCATTTCAGCCGCAGAATCAGCAATACCAACAGGAACAGCATCAGCATCGATATCAGCAGTATCAGCTTTAACAAGATCCAATAAATTACGATCCGTTGAGCTAGTTAATGTTGGTAGCTCTGTAATGCTACCAATGCTGCTGCTGCTGCTGACGCCTCTGTTGGGAATTCTACTAGTTGGCGGTATGAAAGGTGTTGGCGTTGCTATGGTAGGCAATGCTGTTGTCCAGTGTTGCTGAGCTATGTTGCTAAAGAGCAACAGCTGCAGCAAAGCACGCAGTG
Organism: Zaprionus obscuricornis; assembly: GCA_037044475.1. NCBI lineage: Eukaryota > Metazoa > Arthropoda > Insecta > Diptera > Drosophilidae > Zaprionus > Zaprionus obscuricornis. The sequence goes on along the minus strand of JBAMBR010005541.1, from coordinate 1,110 downwards.
CCAATGGCAACTGCTGTGGGCGTGGCATTCTTTTGACTGTTATGTTGATGCTTTTCGTTTTTTTTTTTTTTGCGTAAATTAAATATTTTCACTAGTTCGTTTAATTTGCGTTGACTTGTGCGTTTTTATAGTTGTAGTTGTTGTTGTTGTACTTTACTTTCAATTTTATTGTGCAAAATTATTGTTGCTCTATTGTCCCACTGTGCACGCGTTGCGTCACAAATGTTGCAGGACTCAAGCGTTTTATTATTGTTCGATCAGCTTTTGTGCAATTTGTTATTTTGTTTAATCTTTTTTTTTTTTGTTTTATTTTTATCTTTTTTTTTTTTGTTTTTTTTTTTGTGCAATTGTTTACAAGTCTAAATTTATAACTATTATTGTTTATGTTATTTACTTAAATGATTTCCATTTTGGCACTGTGACACAAAAATGCAAAAAAAAAACATAAATAAATAATAATGTATAAAAAAATTTATTAAGATTTTCTATTTGATGTTATTCTTGTTATTGTTGTTGTTGTCGCTGTTATTCTTATTTATGTCTTTATCTTTGTAAATCATAATTTTTATGTTGTTGTTGTTGTTGTTTACTTTATCGTAACTATCTACTCAATGTGCTGTCATATTTTTCGATAATTTATTTGATTTTTGTTTTCTTTCGATTGTTTTTAGCATTTTAGCTCTTTCTTTCTTACAACATTTTTTTTTTTTACTTTTTTCTCTTTTTTTCTCCATTGTTTTCTTACGATTTCTTTGCAGTTTTTTCTGCGCTTTATCGCTGTTGAAAAACACATTCATACACACAGACAGAAAGAGTGAGAGAATGTAGAATTGAGAGAGAGTATATATATATAAAGTTCAACGGGGTTCAATCTTGATATATAGAGGCATGTCTACCGACGCAAACAGATGCAACGCCATAAAAATACACTTCATTTTGAAATGTGACCACATAAAATATATACTAAATATATAAATATGAAATGCATATGAAACGGCACAACAACAACAACAATAACAAATTGGCGACCCCAAAGTCAACATGAAGCATCAACATGAAATAAAGTGCTTCACTGACATATGTGCAACAGCTGGATGGCTGACTGACTGG
>JBAMBR010005537.1:0-12595 GCA_037044475.1 Zaprionus obscuricornis | reverse complement strand
TCCTTTAATTTTGTGATTTCTGGTCACAGTTTGTTAGTCGCGTGAACTGTGACTGTAAAATTGTGACTGGCATTTTATTTACAGCGCATAAATGCGCTTAATAAACACACAGAGAGAGATGAAAGATGTTGGTGCTGTGCGTTGCACGTTGCATTGTGCTGTTTGTTGCACCTTGGCACCTTAGTAAAAAGAGTTGTAAAAATTTCGAAATGTAGTTCTCTTATTTTTTCAAAGTATATTTTGTTTTTCCTTTTTGCTGCTGTTGTTGTTGTTGTTATTGTTATTGTTTGGCCAAAAGTTCCGCTGCGTTAAACTGGTGAAACTGACGAAATTGGCGAAACTTTTATTAGTTTGCGACCTTAACGAATTTCTGCTATGTTTTTCTTTGCAAACACACATTGCTCATACGTCGAGTTGTCGGCCATGTCATGGCACATACACAGCCCCCAAGTCAGCTCTTGCTGCCACATTGATTTTATAGTCGCACATTTTACTAGCAAAGCAACACCCCAAAAAAAAAAAAACAGTAACAACAGCAGCAGCAACAGCAATAACAATGCTTAAATTTGTATTTTGTTTTTTTTTTTTTGTTGTTGTTTTTATTAGCGCAATGCAGAAATTTTTTATTTTTTTTTATTGCTCGTCATCCAAGCGTCGACAACGTCTTGCCGCTTGAGGTGGCAGCAGCAGCTTTAAAGGTGAACAAACTGCGCTTTATTGTTCTTGTTGTTGTTGTTGTCAGAGAGTATATAGAACTCTGATTGTGATCAATTGACGAGCTAACTATTTTTTGCGCGTCTCAATTTGTTTTGTTTTTTTTCTCTTTGCGTTTGCCTGTTTTGAGGTTTTTCAAGTCCTTTATTCAAATGTCACATCAATTTTTAAGCCAAACAATCAACAAACAAACACGTTTTGCTGCGTAAATATAAACTCAACACAAGGATCTCCATCTATCTATACATCGACTGACAGACGAATCCTTTGCTATATTTTATATACTGCGCATTTGACTTTTTTTTTATATATTTATTTATTTTCCCTGCGACGCAATTGGCAACTGCGCAGAATTTTCATGCTATTGGGCATCGAGCATCTTTATCGGTGGAATAAGTCAAATGCTAAAGTCAGCTGCAAAACAATGCAAAGCGAGCAAAAGAAGCGAGCAGATGAAGGGTTTTACAATAGCAAATATGTTGATAAAGTCCTTTTACACGTTTATTTAAGTCTTTTGTTTGTCCAGAACAAACAAATAGACTTTCAAGTCAAACTTGTTTTGCTTGAATTTCTTGATCATAAACATGATCGAAGGCGCAACATTGCTCTGCAAGCTATTGAAACAGTCAAAAGTTGAAAAAGGGGGAAACACAATTTGACACCTAGAGAAAATTTATGAAATGATGAAGATAAATAGCTGCAAGCTTTGTTTTCAAGTTGTGCAAATAGATTTGCAAAATGTGAAGTGGGGAAAAAATATAAAAAATAAAAAAAAAATATAATAAATAAAATAAAAATAAAATAAAAATATAATACAATAAAAAAAAAATTAATGAAAAGAAAAAATAAAAATAAAATAAAAAAATAAAATAAAAAATAAAAATAAAATAAAATGAAATAAAATAAAAAATAAAATTAATAAAAAATTAATAAATAAAATAAAACAAAAAGAAAAATTAAAAAAAAAATAAGAAATTAAATAAAAAATTAAATAAAATAAAAAAATAATAAATAAAATAAAAAAATAATAATAAAAAATAAAAAAAATAATAATAAAATAAAATAAAAAAAAAATAAATAAAATAATAAAAAAAATAAAAACATTTAAAAATAGATAGAATAAAATATACAAAAAAATAGATGAACAAAAAAAAGAAAATAAAGTAATATAAATAAATAAATAACTGAAAGTAAAAGAAAAAATGAAAATAATAACAAAATATAAACAGTAAAAATAAATAAATATTAAAAAAAACAAAAATAATAATAAAAAAAGAAATAAAAAAAGATAATAATAAAAAAAGATAATATTAAAAAAAAATAAAGATAAATTAATAAAAATAATAAAACAAAAAAAATAAATATTAATAAAAAAATTAATTGTGATATTCATAAAAATATAAAAAAAATAATGACAATAAAATATAATGAAAGAAAAATAAAATAAAATATAAAAAAATTATTAAATAAAAATTTAAATTAAAAATATAAGAAAATATTACAATATCAATATAAAATAATTTTACTATTTATTTTTAGTTGCCAAAGAAACAAAATACGAAATAAAATAAAATAAAATATTATTTTGAATTATTTAAGGGTTGAATGCTTTTCAATGCAACTCAATGCTAGGCAGCACAAGTCGAACAGACATTGCAGACATTATTATGTCTGGCAACCCCTTTCTGTATTATATGAAGCATGTTGCAAGTTGCAGCTACATATCTCACACACTTACATACATACATTCGTGCTTGCATCCTTCTGCCTCAGTTGCTTTTGGCTAATTTGTGCAACAAACATTTTAATTGCCTCTTAATACAAAATGCGCCGTCGTTATGTTGCTGCTGCTGTTGCTTTTGTCGTTGCATAATTGCACATTTTTGGGGCGCGCATGTCCTTGAAAGCAAATTGGAAATACATTTCAACATTATATAGAATATGCATATAGTAAATATATATATATATATATATGCAAAGTATTTCTTTGAATGTTTTCTGTATATTTTTTGTAGTTGTTGTTGCTTGGCAATTATTTGCATAATCCGCATTTTAGTTACAGACGCAAAAACGCAGCCGTCGTTCTGGGATTAGCTCGTTTTCGTCTGGCTGCTTGCACACTTTTTTCATAGTTGTTGTTGTTATTGTTATTGCCGTTGCATATACATGATATATAGAATAGCCGCAAGCTGTCTGCTTGCCTGCAAGTTGGCAATTTAAATAAATTTTATGCATTGCCAGAGCAACAACAGCAGCAGTGGAAGAACTATGAAAATTATGAATTTAAATGGACGCTAAAGATAAATCGCAGACTTTTCCTTTCTCTCTCTCTCTCTTATATTCTCTTTTTGTCCAGTTCTTTTTGCCAAATGTTATTTTCACAATTTCTTCTTTATATGCAATATTTTTCCCTTTTTTTTTTCTTTGCGCTCCTTGCGTTGCTTTGCTGCTACAAGTCACTTTTGCGGGCCAACGAAAATGTTTTTGCTGCTTTTCTGTTTCTTGAGAGTCCTTTTTTTTTTTTTTTTGGAGAAGTCCCTTTAGATGCCGTCTGATAAAGTGCATTTTGTGCTTTTGATGCAAATGACAATGTGGCAGTAACGTCTACGTTTAAGCCAGTTAGAAAGAGAGAGAGAGAAAGGAGTGAAAGGATAAGTATAAACATTGGCCGGGCACGTCTGGAATTTGATGTTGTAAAAAAGTCTGTTAAGCTAGACAAAAAAAAAACGAAACGTAAAAGTGTAGGAAAAGCAGAAACGCTGCCAAAAGCAAAGCTTTAAAATATGCGCCGAAAAAAAATAAAAATAAAAATAAATAAAAAAAAATAAATAACAATGTAATTAAAAGCATATTACAGCCAGAAATTCACAGTAATTTTTTTCACTTCTCTTTGTCGTTGCTGTTGTGCTTTTATTTTTTTTTTTTATTATTTTTTTTTTTTTTGGCCGTGTTCTGCATATTAAGTGGACGCTTCAACTTAGCTGAGCTTTAATTATGCACAAATTATTTGCTGGCTTAAAGCGAATTTAACGTCAATTATGCATTTTATATAATGCAGCAAGCAGCGCATTAACATTTATATTTGCTTTAACTACTTTGGCAGCAGCGCACATTTTGAAGATTTATGACAGCAACAGCAGCAGCAACAGCAGCAGCAGCAGAAGGATACAATTTCAATTAATTTTAAGCCCATTTATGCACCTTTTCCCTCTCTCTCACACTCTCTCTCTCCTTCCCGCTCTCTCTCTCTGATTTTAATAGAATTTTGCTTTCACTTGCTTGCAATGCCACGCAAAAGGGTTGCTGCTGCTGCTGCAAGCTATATTGCCATTAAGACTCATAACTTGTATTAATAGCCATAATATATATAGCCGATATATACTACATATATATATATTTATTACGCATATAAAGCGGATTAAGTGTACGAGCTCAGCTGTCCCTTAAGGGAAGGAATCATCGTCATCGTCATCATCATTGTTGTCCACTTTAAAAGTTGTTCGCGCGGAACACTTGAAAAATCAGTGAAATGTATTTTTTTTTGGATAATAATGCCCATTGAGTACTCCAAAAGAAAAAAGTGACGATGAAGATGTAGAAGCAAGTTTTTTTTTTTTTTTGTTTTGTTTATAGAAAGTTACAGATGCGAAACATTTTTAAGCGCTTTAAAAGATTTTCCAAAAATTATATTTAAAATTATTGCTATAAGCAGAATTTCATAAGCCTTTAGTCTATAAGAAAATGATGAGCAAGCAAAGAATTTTGTATGTCAATAATTATCTATATAAAACACATAATGATAACAAATTATATATTGAACTACAATTTACAGGAAGACTTACACACACAGAGAGAGTTTTCTCAGATATCTCATATCTTTGCGGCTGATATCGTAATTTACCTGCTTCATCATTTTTTTTTTTCTTGGCCAGTGTCGTCTTAAATTTCCAACTTAGATTTCAGTTTATCTTCAGATGAAACCCAACAAAAGCCAAATAAAAAAAATAAAATAAAATCTATATCTTGCTACCGAATTATGGAATGAACAACAAAAAAAAAAAAAACCCGAAAAAAAAATTCAATGAAAAGCAAAGACAATAACAACAAAAAGTTGAAGGAATTTGCCGCAAGGTAAAGTCTTGTCGCCTCTGTGCTACCTGAGGGCAAAATTAGAAGCAGCTATGAAAAAAAAAAACCCCGAAGAATAAAAGAAATTGTACAATGGGCACATTGTTCATTGGCTGCAATAGGCTGAGGATCCCCGATCCTTGTTTCAGGCGCAATTTGAAGAGGGTCGTCGTCATTCTTGTTGTTGTTGTTGTTATCGTTGTCGTCGACGACGTTGTGGCGACGGCGGCGCGTTGACGTTGTGGCTGCGCATTGTCGAATGTCTCGATTTACCCCGCAACAGCAGTAAGAACAAGAAGAACAAGAAGAAGAAGAACAGTAATAAGCATAAGAAAGCAAAACCACAGATGCGCTTATCAGATTACATAATGTGACATAATTAATTTCGAAATGCTGAAAACATGCTTCTGCTGCTGCTGCTGCTGCTGCTCACATGCAACATATACAACTATAGACTTTCACCCAGAGATCAGGCAGCTAGTCAATGAGGCCTATGGCATGCCTCTCTAGGCATAGACTTAGATCTAAGTCATGTTCGCAGTTAGTTAATCATATTGAGGTCATCAAATGCCGCCACGTGTAAAACGCATTTTCCAGCTAAAAAACTCGCATATACAAGGTGTACATATGTTTGTGTGTGTGTGTGTGTGTGTGTGTGTTGCTATCAAAATGCTGGAAATCATTGTAATCACAGCCACACACTGAGCAGGAGTACAAGAAAGAGGCAGCCAGAGAGAGAGAGGGATAGCAATATATCTAAAGAGTTTTTGTCTGCTTCTGTGAAATCCAATTTTCAAGATTTCAAGACATAATTTATATTATATATGTTTATACTATATGCATGTACAATGTGTTTTATTTTCTTTCTTTTCTTTCTTCATTTTTTTTTTTTTTATCGGCACAAACATAAATCAAGCAATTGCTTGTACAGGTCATATACATATATATATATATGTATATAGAAAGTCATATGTCTGTGCAAACCTCAAGACTTTTTTGGGCTTTTGTATTTTATTTTTTTATATTTTTTTTTTGCGCTTTTGTAATAATTTTATTTATCACAGAAATTGTATCGTCTGCTCTTATATTTTTTTTTGTTGTAGTTGTTGTCACGCGTAAAACAATGAGACATTAACCCAAAAAAAAAATAAAAAAAAAACAGCTAGTTGAGAATCTGCAATGGAAGAAAAAATAAAGAAAAACAAAAAAAAAAAAAGAATAATAAAAAACTGAGAAAAACCAAATGCGAAAAATGCTCTAGTTAATTTTCTAGTGTTAAAAAAAAAGCAAAGCAAAATATCCTAGAATTGGCCAGGCAATAGAGTTGTTACATTTTCTATAATAGAAAATAACAATTATAAAACAATTTGTAATTTTTATTGATTTAAGATAAGCATAAAATGAAATAAATATAAAAAAAAATAAAATAAAATGAAATAAAAATAAAATAAAAATGAAAAAAAAAAATATAAAAAAATAAAACAAGTCTATAGCACAGACTATATATAGTCAGCGGTACTATAAAGCGTTGCTAGTTTCCATATTTGGTTATTTTCAACTTGTCTAATAATAATACAAATTTAATCGATATTTATAATCGATATTTAGTACAGCTTAGAACAAATATTTAATGATATAGTTCAAGTCTTTGAACTTGTAGTTAATGTAATTGTTATTTTTTTTTATGATTTTTGTTTTTTAATGTCTATATACATTACTATATATGTCATTATAATACATTTACGTATTAAATGCTTATCTTAAATCAATAAAAATTACAAATAGTTGAATAATTATTATTTTCTGTTCTAGAAGCTGTACTAAACATCGATTGCAAACATCGGCCAAATTCTAGGATATTATTACTTAGACAAGTTGAAAATAACCAAATATGGAAACTAGCAACGCTTTATAGTACCGCTGACTATATATAGTCTGTGCTCAGACTTGTTTTATTTTTTTATATTTTTTTTTTTCATTTTTTTTTATTTTTTCTTCATTTCATTTTCTTTTTTATGTTGTTATTTATTTCGTTTTATGCTTATCTTAAATCAATAAAAATTACAAATTGTTTTATAATTGTTATTTTCTATTATAGAAAATGTAACAACTCTATTGCCTGCGATAAAGAAAAAAATGAAGAAAGAAAAGAAAGAAAATAAAACACATTGTACATGCATATAGTATAAACATATATAATATAAATTATGTCTTGAAATCTTGAAAATTGGATTTCACAGAAGCAGACAAAAACTCTTTAGATATATTGCTATCCCTCTCTCTCTCTGGCTGCCTCTTTCTTGTACTCCTGCTCAGTGTGTGGCTGTGATTACAATGATTTCCAGCATTTTGATAGCAACACACACACACACACACACACACACAAACATATGTACACCTTGTATATGCGAGTTTTTTAGCTGGAAAATGCGTTTTACACGTGGCGGCATTTGATGACCTCAATATGATTAACTAACTGCGAACATGACTTAGATCTAAGTCTATGCCTAGAGAGGCATGCCATAGGCCTCATTGACTAGCTGCCTGATCTCTGGGTGAAAGTCTATAGTTGTATATGTTGCATGTGAGCAGCAGCAGCAGCAGCAGCAGAAGCATGTTTTCAGCATTTCGAAATTAATTATGTCACATTATGTAATCTGATAAGCGCATCTGTGGTTTTGCTTTCTTATGCTTATTACTGTTCTTCTTCTTCTTGTTCTTCTTGTTCTTACTGCTGTTGCGGGGTAAATCGAGACATTCGACAATGCGCAGCCACAACGTCAACGCGCCGCCGTCGCCACAACGTCGTCGACGACAACGATAACAACAACAACAACAAGAATGACGACGACCCTCTTCAAATTGCGCCTGAAACAAGGATCGGGGATCCTCAGCCTATTGCAGCCAATGAACAATGTGCCCATTGTACAATTTCTTTTATTCTTCGGGGTTTTTTTTTTTCATAGCTGCTTCTAATTTTGCCCTCAGGTAGCACAGAGGCGACAAGACTTTACCTTGCGGCAAATTCCTTCAACTTTTTGTTGTTATTGTCTTTGCTTTTCATTGAATTTTTTTTTCGGGTTTTTTTTTTTTTTGTTGTTCATTCCATAATTCGGTAGCAAGATATAGATTTTATTTTATTTTTTTTATTTTGGCTTTTGTTGGGTTTCATCTGAAGATAAACTGAAATCTAAGTTGGAAATTTAAGACGACACTGGCCAAGAAAAAAAAAATTGATGAAGCAGGTAAATTACGATATCAGCCGCAAAGATATGAGATATCTGAGAAAACTCTCTCTGTGTGTGTAAGTCTTCCTGTAAATTGTAGTTCAATATATAATTTGTTATCATTATGTGTTTTATATAGATAATTATTGACATACAAAATTCTTTGCTTGCTCATCATTTTTCTTATAGACTAAAGGCTTATGAAATTCTGCTTATAGCAATAATTTTAAATATAATTTTTGGAAAATCTTTTAAAGCGCTTAAAAATGTTTCGCATCTGTAACTTTCTATAAACAAAACAAAAAAAAAAAAAAACTTGCTTCTACATCTTCATCGTCACTTTTTTCTTTTGGAGTACTCAATGGGCATTATTATCCAAAAAAAAATACATTTCACTGATTTTTCAAGTGTTCCGCGCGAACAACTTTTAAAGTGGACAACAATGATGATGACGATGACGATGATTCCTTCTGGTACCTTAATCCGCTTTATATGCGTAATAAATATATATATATGTAGTATATATCGGCTATATATATTATGGCTATTAATACAAGTTATGAGTCTTAATGGCAATATAGCTTGCAGCAGCAGCAGCAACCCTTTTGCGTGGCATTGCAAGCAAGTGAAAGCAAAATTGGCGGAAGGAGAAAAGGAGGAGAGGGAAAGGTCATAAATGGGCTTAAAATTAATTGAAATTGTATCCTTCTGCTGCTGCTGCTGTTGCTGCTGCTGTTGCTGTCATAAATCTTCAAAATGTGCGCTGCTGCCAAAGTAGTTAAAGCAAATATAAATGTTAATGCGCTGCTTGCTGCTTGCCGCTTGCTGCATTATATAAAATGCATAATTGACGTTAATTCGCTTTAAGCCAGCAAATAATTTGTGCATAATTAAAGCTCAGCTAAGTTGAAGCGTCACTTAATATGCAGAACACGCAAAAAAAAAAAAAATAAAAAAAATAAAAGCACAACAGCAACGACAAAGAGAAGTGAAAAAAATTACTGTGAATTTCTGGCTGTAATATGCTTTTAATTACATTGTTATTTATTTTTTTTTATTTATTTTTATTTTTATTTTTTTTTCGGCGCATATTTTAAAGCTTTGCTTTTGGCAGCGTTTCTGCTTTTCCTACACTTTTACGTTTCGTTTTTTTTTTGTCTAGCTTAACAGACTTTTTTACAACATCAAATTCCAGACGTGCCGGCATGTTTTTTCTAACTGGCTTAAACGTAGACGTTACTGCCACATTGTCATTTGCATAAACAAAATCCTTTATCAGACGAAACATTTTCGTTGGCCCGCAAAAGTGACTTGTAGCAGCAAAGCAACGCAAGGAGCGCAAAGAAAAAAAAAGGGAAAATATTGAAGAAATTGTGAAAATAACATTTGGCAAAAAGAACTGGACAAAAAGAGAATATAAGAGAGAGAGAGAGAAAGGAAAAGTCTGCGATTTATCTTTAGCGTCCATTTAAATTCATAATTTTCATAGTTCTTCCACTGCTGCTGTTGTTGCTCTGGCAATGCATAAAATTTATTTAAATTGCCAACTTGCAGGCAAGCAGACAGCTTGCGGCTATTCTATATATCATGTATATGCAACCAAAACAATAACAACAACAACTATGAAAAAAGTGTGCAAGCAGCCAGACGAAAACGAGCTAATCCCAGAACGACGGCTACGTTTTTGCGTCTGTAACTAAAATGCGGATTATGCAAATAATTGCCAAGCAACAACAACTACAAAAAATATACAAAAACATTCAAAGAAATACTTTGCATATATATAATATATACTATATGCATATTCTATATAATGTTGAAATGTATTTCCAATTTGCTTTCAAGGACATGCGCGCCCCAAAAATGTGCAATTATGCAACGACAAAAGCAACAGCAGCAGCAACATGACGACGGCGCATTTTGTATTAAGAGGCAATTAAAATGTTTGTTGCACAAATTAGCCAAAAGCAACTGAGGCAGAAGGATGCAAGCACGAATGTATGTATGTAAGTGTGTGAGATATGTAGCTGCAACTTGCAACATGCTTCATATAATACAGAAAGGGGTTGCCAGACATAATAATGTCTGCAATGTCTGTTCGACTTGTGCTGCCTAGCATTGAGTTGCATTGAAAATCATTCAACCCTTAAATAATTCAAGACAATATTTTATTTTATTTTATTTCGTATTTTGTTTCTTTGGCAACTAAAAATAAATAGTAAAATTATTTTATATTGATATTGTAATATTTTCTTATATTTTTAATTTAAATTTTTATTTAATAATTTTTTTATATTTTATTTTATTTTTCTTTCATTATATTTTATTGTCATTATTTTTTTTATATTTTTATGAATATCACAATTAATTTTTTTATTAATATTTATTTTTTTTATTTTTTATTATTTTTATTAATTTATCTTTATTTTTTTTTTAATATTATCTTTTTTTATTATTATTTTTGTTTTTTTTAATATTTATTTATTTTTACTATTTATATTTTGTTATTATTTTGGTTTTTTCTTTTACTTTCAGTTATTTATTTATTTGTATTATTTTATTTTCTTTTTTTTGTTCTTCTATTTTTTTATATATTTTATTCTATCTATTTTTAAATGTTTTTATTTTTATTTTTTTATTATTTTATTTATTTTTTTTTATTTTATTTATTTTTTATTTTATTTTATTATTATTTTTTTTATTTTATTTATTTTTTTTATTTTATTTATTATTTTTTTTATTTTATTTAATTTTTTATTTTATTTATTATTTTTTTTAATTTTTCTATTTTTTGTTTTATTTTATTTATTTATTTTTTATTAATTTTTTTTTTATTTCATTTCATTTTATTTTTTTATTTTATTTTTATTTTTTTATTTTATTTTTATTTTTTTATTTTATTTATATTTTTTATTTTATTTTTATTTTTTTATTTTATTTTTATTTTTTTTTTCATTTTTATTTTTTCTTTTCATTAATTTTTTTTTATTTTATTTTATTTTTATTTTATTTATTGTATTTTTTTTTATTTTTTATATTTTTTCCCCACTTCACATTTTGCAAATCTATTTGCACAACTTGAAAACAAAGCTTGCAGCTATTTATCTTCATCATTTCATAAATTTCTCTAGGTGTCAAATTGTGTTTCCCCCTTTTCCAACTTTTGACTGTTTCAATAGCTTGCAGAGCAATGTTGCGCCTTCGATCATGTTTATGATCAAGAAATTCAAGCAAAACAAGTTTGACTTGAAAGTCTATTTGTTTGTTCTGGACAAACAAAAGACTTAAATAAACGTGTAAAAGGACTTTATCAACATATTTTGCTATTGTAAAATCCTTCATCTGCTCGCTTCTTTTGCTCGCTTTGCATTGTTTTGCAGCTGACTTTAGCATTTGACTTATTCCACCGATAAAGATGCTCAATGCCCAATAGCATGAAAATTCTGCGCAGTTGCCAATTGCGTCGCAGGCAAAATAAATAAATATAAAAAAAGCCAAATGCGCAGTATATAAAATATAGCAAAGGATTCGTCTGTCAGTCGATGTATAAATAGATGAAGATCCTTGTGTTGAGTTTATATTTACGCAGCAAAACGTGTTTGTTTGTTGATTGTTTGGCTTAAAAAATTGATGTGACATTTGAATAAAGGACTTGAAAAACCTCAAAACAGGCAAACGCAAAAAAAAAAAAAACAAGAGAAAAAAACAAAACAAATTGAGACGCGCAAAAATAGTTAGCTTGTCAATTGATCACAATCAGAGTTCTATATACTCTCTGACAGCAGCAACAACAACAACAACAAGAACAATAAAGCGCAGTTTGTTCACCTTTAAAGCTGCTGCTGCCACCTCAAGCAGCAAGACGTTGTCGACGCTTGGATGACGAGCAATGAAAAAAAAATAAAAAAATTTCTGCATTGCGCTAATAAAAACAACAACAAAAAAAAAAAAACAAAATACAAATTTAAGCATTGTTATTGCTGTTGCTGCTGCTGTTGTTACTGTTTTTTTTTTTGTGGGGTGTTGCTTTGCTAGTAAAATGTGCGACTATAAAATCAATGTGGCAGCAAGAGCTGCTGGGGCTGTGTATGTGCCATGACATGGCCGACAACTCGACGTATGAGCAATGTGTGTTTGCAAAGAAAAACATAGCAGAAATTCGTTAAGGTCGCAAACTAATAAAAGTTTCGCCAATTTCGTCAGTTTCACCAGTTTAACGCAGCGGAACTTTTGGCCAAACAATAACAATAACAACAACAACAACAGCAGCAAAAAGGAAAAACAAAATATACTTTGAAAAAATAAGAGAACTACATTTCGAAATTTTTACAACTCTTTTTACTAAGGTGCCAAGGTGCAACAAACAGCACAATGCAACGTGCAACGCACAGCACCAACATCTTTCATCTCTCTCTGTGTGTTTATTAAGCGCATTTATGCGCTGTAAATAAAATGCCAGTCACAATTTTACAGTCACAGTCCACGCGACTAACAAACTGTGACCAGAAATCACAAAATTAAAGGAA
>JBAMBR010005525.1:0-59611 GCA_037044475.1 Zaprionus obscuricornis | reverse complement strand
GAATCCTGCTGGCAAAATGAGCAGCAGTGTTTATACTGTTATTACTGCTGCATTGGGTCTAATGTTGGCCAAGATCTATGCATAAACCAATCATAGATAAACCAAATAATTGACAATTAAAATAATGAATTATTTATGAAAAGTCTGCCTTAAAATATTAAACAATATTATTTAAAATTAATTTCCGTTATTGTACGTTTTCAATTATTTACTGTGCATTATCTTACTCACACTTGATAAGATTATATGTGCACCTATTGGACCTATTTAACTGAATGATGAAACTAAAAGTCGAAAGAAATTCACTTTAAGCAACAATTTTTACAATGCTAAAGGGGATTCCATGGAGGTCATTCTCGCTGATCAAAAACTATAGAATTTCTCGGAGATTAGATACAATAAGTAAGGCAAGCTACAGTCACGTACATGTAAATATATGCGCATGTAGGAAATGAGTTTACATGTAGGGTTTACGGAGTATACAGGGTATACCGTATATACTAGATATACAGATAATACTGGGAATACTGGGTATACAGGGTATGCAGGTTATACTAGATATACTGGGGAATACTGGGTATACAGGGTACAAAAGATGTACAAGTTATGGCAGACATATAGATAATACTTGGTATACTGGGAATACTTGGTTATAGTGGAAATATTGCGTGTACAGAATATTAAGGTTATACTAGATTTATAGGATATACTACATATTCAGGTAATACCGGTTTTACTTGATATACTGGGTATATAGTTTGTACTTAATATACTGGGTACACAAGATGTGCAAGTTATATAGAAAATACTGGGTATACTGGGAATACTGAGTTCTACTGGCAATACTGTATGTACAGGGAATACTGGTAATATTAGGTAAACGTTATAATAGATATACAGGTTATTCTACATATTCAGGTAATAATGGGTAAACAAGGTACACAGGATGTACAGGTTATACTGGACATACAAATATTACTGGGTATACTAGGAATACTGGTTATACAGGGTACACAAGATGTACAAGTTATACTAAACATATAGATACATATAGATATAGGTATACTGGGTTTACAGTTAGTACTAGATATAGAGTTGATACTGTATATACTGGGAATACTGGCATATACTGGAAATATTGGGTATGCAGAATATAAAAGTTATACCAAACATATAGATAATACTGGGTATACTGTGAATATTGGGTTATACTGGAAATACTGGGTATACAGTATACAGTTTGTACTAGATATACAGTTAATACTGGGTATACTGGGAATACAGGGTATACAAGGTAAATAGGATGTACAAGTTATACTAGACATACAGATATTACTGGGAATACTAGGAATACTGGGCATACTGAGTATACAGGTTAATATGATAAGATTTTATTGTGCTCTGCTATCATAGATCAAAAGCTCATGCAAGTATATAATAAGCACATTAGCCAAGCTTACTGATTAGTGCTTAAATAATTGTTGTAGTGCGCAAAATGTCTGCAAAATTGTATTTATTAATTCTGACGCTAACATTCCTAAATGGCCTTAAGTGTGGTAAATAGACAGGCAGCCATAAATAAATATAAATTTTAGAATTTATTTATTTTATTCATTTATTAGCAAACTCAATAAAATGTTATTCGTGTAAAACACCCGAATCATGTGATAAAATACATTCCACTCACAATAGGGAATATTGTAATAGTTTAACAGCTGAAGCAAGCCGCGTCTGGCTAAGTCAATTTTATAATAATGTTCCCATAGTCGAAGGCAATTATTACTTTAAGTGTTTTATCTCTGAACTGGACTATAAAAATCAAAGTAAGTTTTGTATCTTTTTCTTTATTCTCCTATATATTTATTTCTGTTTCATAATGTGTTTTATATATGTTTTGCTTTTCAGCTGGCACCACGTCGTATGCATATAGAGGTTGTATTCATGACGAGATTAATGCTTGTGAGCTTCATCCAAAAACAAATGTGATCACACAAGATTGCTATAATTGTGTTGAAAATCTATGTAATTCAGTTGACACTTTGCCTCTGAGTATCGCTGCAGTAATTATATCTACCTTAATATCTATACTGTCGGAGAAATTTATGCGTTAAAAGTGAAAAGAAAATTATTGTAATAATGAAAAAAAAAAAAATTGTTATAATATATTTTTTAATTTCAATAAAATACTTATTAACTAAATTTAAATAAATATTTGAAATTAAATTTCTTTTAAATTTAATAATCCAAATTATATTTTATTTAATTATATAAAATAATTTAAATTAAAATACAGATTTCTTTATTCAAATTAATATAATGTAGAACATTTTGCATTATATATATATATATATATATATATATATATATATATTTTTTTTTATTTGTGCTAAAATCATTCAGTTCCATTTAAATATGAAAACATTTTAAGTTCATATTTTCATTGCATATTATTTCATTTTATAATATTTTTTACTTATGTGGCATGAGTAATTAATGTAGTATATGTGTTATCAAAAAATTATACTTGAACAAATGATTTAATGTCATGTCAGCTCACAGTTCACTTAATAACATCAACAACAGTGATAAATCTTTAATATTTTTGTTTCTTGGCAGCGCCTAAAAGTCTGCAACAGTTTTTGCATTGCTGAGGATTATGGTCTGATGTTGCTGTTGTTGTTGTTGGTGTTTGTTGTTACTGTTGCTGTTGCTGTTGCAGAGTCAGGCATTTAATTGATTGATTGCTGCTCGTCTATGTCTGCATCGATTTGCCTGCTGTCACGCCTACTCTGAATGCCTATCTACCTCACCTCAAACTCAAACTCAAACACCAACCCCAACCCCTAACTTCTGAATGCAGTCGTTTCATAACCAATGGAGTTTTACCCCTCAACCTGAACATGTTATCAAATCGACTTCGTGGGCCAACATAACTGTTATTGTTGCTCTTGTTGTTGTTAGTGCCAATTAGTGTTGGCGCGTCATGTGTGTGTGTGTGTGTGTGTGTGTGTGAGTATGTGGGTCTCTGTGTGACTGTGTTTGTGGGTGCGTCATCAATTAATTTTTGTATTGTTGTTTTTCTTTTTTGGCACAAAATGTTGCATTTTCTGTGAGTTTGGCTGAGTTTGGTGGGCAGCTTGGATTCAGGCTATGTGATAAACATACATGAATACATACATACATACTCGTATATCTGCAGCACTGTGTGTATTTCAGAGGTAACCATGTTGACTGATTGGTTTTTCGTTTGATTTGTTTTGCTATTTTTGGTTCTATTTCGTCAATGACCAATGTGTTCTAACCATTGTCAGAGTTATGTGTGTGTTTTATATAATATGCACATGAAGAGTTTCACTCAAATAATAATATTATATCTGCTGTCAAATCAATAAAATGTCTAAGTATTTTCATTATTTAAGATTATTCTTAAATACAAATTTAATTGATTCTTTACACTAATTTATTTATTTTGAAATTTTCACATTAACTTTTAAATATTTTATAAAATTGTAATATATATATATTTTTTTTTTAATAAATTATCAATCACAGTCATTACTTGCTGATGTACACTTTGGTTTTCTAATGACATTTTTCACTTTTTCTGTTTTTAATATTTTAATCGTTTCGCGTGTTGCCAGTGACTTTCTTTTTGTTTTTTTTTGTCCAGATTAAAAACCACATGAATTTTATATTAAATATGCATAGAATGATTTTGTGACAAGTCAACAATTAAATCAATAATTCATTTATACAATTCCCTTTCCATATTTTCTACCTTCCACACACACACACTCAGTGATTATCAATTAAGCAAAAAAAAAAACCAAAAAAAAAAGCAGAAAAAAAAGGATACAAAAAGATACGAGAAATGCCGCAGCTGTCACGCTTTCAGTGTCAAATTACGTTAATAACATGAACAGGGAAACCAAACACGTTGAAAAATGAATAAAATAGTCGCAATGAATAATTATAGAGTGAGAGAGAGAGAAAGACAAAGAGAGAGAGAGAGAGCGCGCGTCCCTCTCGCAACCAAATTAACCGCGAATTACAAATCAATTTAAATGCACATTTCGTGGCTGAAACTTTTGCGTCTCGCACAATGAAAATTGAAAATGCGGCACAAAAATTTTCAATATTTGTTTGCCAGCTGCTCCTTAGGCTCTATACCAAAAGTACCAAAAGCGCAGCACAAAAAACTTTTAATTCAATTCTTGTCAGGCATGTCAATGAGTCTGTTGTCCTCTCACTCTCACTCACTCTCCCTGCTCTTTCTCATTTGATATCTAACAATGGGCAAAATCTGATCAAGGATTTTCCCAGGACATTGGGCACTAAGTTTCAATTTCTATCTTTAATGCATGTGACATTTACTTGCTGATAGAAACTAATGGAAATTTGTTTATAATATTAAAAGCATTTAAAGTGCATGTTGAAAAATGTCTATGATTTCACACTGAATATTTCTTCAAGTCGACACTTTGCCCACTGTATGTGTGTGTGTGTGTGTGTCTATTGTACTTACTCGCATTTGTTGTAGTTGTATTTTTCTTCAAGTTTTTTTTTTTTTTTAAAACATGCAGCATCACGTCTATGCATCTTAATAACTTTTCGTGCTTGTGCAAACAATGCGAACGTGAAACTTGAATAGGTTTTCCATAGTTAACACTGCTGCTACTCGTATTTTCCTTCCTACCCTTCTACCCTGCTTCGATTCTTTATCATCATCATCTTCTACATTTTTTAGGCATGTCTTGTGCTCATTGTATAAGCATAAGTCAAATGTACATATTTTTCAAGTTGTTGAAGTTAAGTTTCAAAGTTTTCTTTGGTTTAACAAAATGTAGAAAATAATATTTCTTAACAGTTGCTCTACTTCTTTTCAGTCTCTTTTAGCTTTATAAATAATTAATAATATGCGATATTTATACTATATACATATATAGCATTGAGCTCTACACTTCAACTTACATTAGCAACTGTATCGCATTTCGTTTTGCTTGTTTATAATGGAAAATTAATTGTTGCTAGTAGCATGTTTATGCATCTCTGTCCCGTACCTTGTCGCTCTGCATACTGGCAACTTTTCCACTTTTCCACTTTTGCCACTTGCGGCTTGTTTGCATGACATTGGTTTTCATGTATGTATATATATATATATATATATATATATATATGTTTTTTTTTTTTTTTTGTTTCATTCGGTAAGGTGCAAATGTGTCTGTGTGTGTATACTGTCCAGCTATGGCCATGTGTTCAGGCAAACAATACCAATTACCAGCGCATATCAGCAATGAGAGCTTGCATCAGGATATGCCAGGATGCGCATGCTGAGCTCGTCGCCGTGTACGCTTCCTGGCATGCCGCTGGCTTTACATATTTCTCATATATACACTAACTATATATATATATATATATATGTATATATATATAGATATATGTATATAGATGCAAGTCTGAACGTTGCAGATGCCGCCTGTTTGTCTGTTTGTTTTTTGGCTGTTTGCTCGTTTAACTGACATTCGTCGTTGGCCGCGATGTTGCGTTGTTGCAGCGCCAACTTTTTGACCGAGTACCGAGAAGCCATTGTACAATTTTAATTGGCATTTCAGTTATTGAAATGTTACACTGTTGGCTTTTTAGGCGACAGCAAAAGGCAATAGCAAACTTTTCATTGAATTTTTCAACTTTTTTTTTTATATTGACACTCATAAAAATTCAAACTAAAATTAATAATAATTAATTAATATTGACTAAAAATTCTATTAAAATTTAAAAATAACATATAATATTATAGAAAATTTATAAATATTGAAATTAATTTGTAAAGTGTATTAACTCTTCGTCTTGCATTCAGCTGCTTACTCTATGCCATATTGTTGTTGTGAGCTGCAGTGATATTAACAGTCAATAATGTCAGTTATTGGCCGACATATGTGGCAGTGATTTTTGTCTTTCTCATTTCACGTTTTTACTTGCCATGAAAAGAGAAAGCAGTAAGCATATGGAAAGACAGACTGTGACAGAAAGCGAGAAAGAGAGAGAGAGAGAGAAAGAGAGAGAGAGAGAGTGAGAGACAGGGAAATGATTCTGTCATTTCTGTTTAAAAGATTCATTGTCTTACGGATAAAGATTGTAACTGATTTCAATTATTGCAATGTCAATAATTTAATTATTTCTTTATGTTTCTTTAAGTATTATTATTTTTTTTTTTTTGACTCAGCAAATTGTTGATCTATGGCTTTTAAGCCATCGTCTTGTATTATATTTTGTTGTTATTTGACAGCTGTTGTTGCATTCTATATTCTATATTCTCTGTTCTCTGGTATCTGTTCTCGTTCTCTGTTCCATGTTCTTCGTTGTTGTTATTTTGTTTGTCATTTCGGTGTTAATAATAATGGCCGTGCAGCTGTTGTGCTCTTTGTTGTTGCTCTTCACAAATAACAACAGAGAAGAGATTTCCCACCCTTTCCACAGTTTCACATACACTGTGCATGCTCTACACATTTTGCACACTTCGAATGTCTGGCAACGCACGTTGGCGTCTTGTAGGATTAACTCTGTTGCTCTCATGCATAAATTGTGCAAGTTATGCAACCCGAGAGTCAGAGAAGAAATGCAGAGGCAGTGGCAGAGGCAGAGGCAGAGGCAGAGGCAAAGGCAGGGGCAGATGCAAAGTCAGTATCAGTATTAGAGAGTTGGAGTTCCTGAGGGTTGCGCCAACGTTATGGACGATGATGATGGTAATTTTGATGATGATGCTGATTTGCGTGGGTTGCCTTAAGCATTCTATGAGCTTGAATTCAAATTTGGTAGGTCAAATATTTAATATAAATGAAATATGAATTCAATTCAAAATATTATGAAAATTAAAAAAAAAAAATGTTGAATAAATATATAAAGTAAAGATCTTTGAATACAGTAGACTGTAAAATATAAAAAAATATTTAGAAAAATAATAATAAATTTAATAATAATAAATAAATTTAAATATATATATAAATATATAAAAATAATAATAATAATACAAATTATATTAATATATTTGGTGCGATCTTTATATTTATTTTATATCATTATAAAAAGCTTTCCACTTATGTTATCAAATCTCTCTCCCGTAAAATAAAATGAACAAAAAATAAAAAAATTAAAATACAAATTATAATTGATTTATTTATTTAAAGTAATAATTTATACAATTTTTTTTTTATTTTTTAAAGAGATTTCTACTTATGCTGTTAAGTGTTTTTTCTTGCAAAATAAAATAAGTAATAATAAAAAAAAAAAATACTTAGTATAATATTTAAACTTATTTGAATTTAAATATTAAATATTTTTTTTTCACTTAAAGAGCTTCTCAAAAAAAAAAAAAAAAAAATTATAATACAAATTATAGTATTTTAATTTATTTAAAGCGATAATTTTTAATATTTTTTTTTTCATTATTCCATTTATGCTTTCAAATGTCTTTGTCAAAAAATATAATAAATTAAAATAAAAATAAAAATTATAATATGTAAATTTATTAAAAGTAATAATTTAAATTTTTTTGTTATTATTTAAAGAAAGGTTTTCACTTATGTTTTCAAGTGTCTTTCAAACAAATAAAATAAATAAAATGCAAATTATAATAGTTAAATTAATTTGATGCAATCTGTATAAACATTTTGTTATTATTCAAAGAGCTATTCACTTATATTAAATGTCAAATGTGTTTTTTCGCAAGCAAAAAGTGAAATCATTAGCACACTTTGTTATCATTTGAAGTGACCTCAAGTTCTTGGTGCATGTGTTTCCTTAACGAAGTTTGTTTAATGACTTGCAAACAAGCCAAAAACTTATAAACTTGGCTAACTAGTAAGTTAAGCCACAAATGTAGTTTCTGATAACAATACTTAAAGCCAGCAAAGTATTTTACTAATCTCTTGCAAAAGCCACAATACTCTGTAATGTATGTGCATACATATATGTGACAATATGATAAATATTTAAGGCAAATATTATATATATAAATGTGTGTGTGTGTGTTATAATAATAACTTGCAAGCCATGTGATTCATTTTACAATATTTATTTGTGATTAGTTTGTGGCCAAGAGATTTTCATAGATTTTTCCAGCTTATTGTGGTTTCCAGTTTACATTGACATTGTTGTAGAAATTTTCACTTTTCATTGCTCCAAATATGAAAATATGATTTTTGGAATTTTGCTTTTCACTCGTAAATTATGGAAAAATTCCATATGTCATCTGTAAACATTTCTGCATCAACAACTATATACAAAATGTTAGAAAACAAATGTTGCGTCTATGTGTGTGTGCGTTTGTGTGTTTCAGTATGTTTGTGTTATTTGTTTTGATTTATTTGCTTAAAATTAAATTTTATAGATTTATGTTGAAGGTAAATATTTACATGCTTGCATAACACATACTGTAGCATAACTATTTTATTGTTTTCATTGAATCTGTGTGTTAGAAATTATGAATTTTCTTTGTAGAATTTGATATTGTTGTGTCGAACAAATTTGCATTTTCTTGTATTACAATTTTTATTAATTATTTTCAAAAAATAATATTTCAAATTCAATAAATAATAATATTCAAATTAGTCAAAGAGTAATAATAATTAATAAATTTTAATAATAATCAAAAAAAAAAAAAAAAAAAAATAAATTATAAAACTAGAAATAAAATTTATAAATAATATTTAAAGATTTTCAGTTTTCAGTTAAAATTTTTAGATTTTTCTACATTGATCAGCATATAAATATAATTAATAAGTTGCATATACTACTGACTGCAGACGTTCCAACTGTTAAATTTAACAGAGTGTTTGAATCGATGCAACATGTTGTATACGCAACATGCTGTAGCTTCAGTTACAACATGAAAGAAACATTTACGCCTTGCTTTCATTCAGTTTCACAGCAACTGCTGTTACAACTATAGTCATAGCACGCATGTATTTTCACTTTCAGCTTTTTTATATTAGCTGGCAAAGAGCTCATCAAAAACTCGTAACAATGCGGCGTATACATAATGTGCATTTTCATCTCGTTTCTGGCTGAACAAATTGTGAAATGTTTGCAATGACTTGAGCTGCGTTGGCAACATTAAACAATCTTCATTTAATAATAAATAAAACTTTATAGAGCACACTCACACACACACATATATATTGGCCACATCTTATCTGAACATCTTACACATTCTCTCTCTCTCTCTCTCTCTTGGACACTCTCTGCCTCTGTCTCTCGGCAAGCACATGCTTTTCACATTTTATTTCATTAGCACGTAAAATTCCTTTTAATTAATATATAAAAATTGCCAGCAGTCGGACTATTGTTTTTGTTGCTGTTGTTGTTACTTTGGGAATTTCCTCGGTCAGCAGCCTCATAAAGTTAGTGCGGGCTCGGAGTAGTTTCGGGCTACTTGTGGTTCAATTTGCGGACTAGACCAGAACAGAACAGACCTGACTCGACCCGACCCGACTCGACTTGACCAGACATACATATAAACACGCCCCATGCATTTTATTCGTTTCTGCTTGAATATCAAAGCATAAAATGTTGAAAGCAGCCGTTGCACGTGCGCAGCATGTTTAATTATCTTAATCTCAATGTGTGTTTCTATGTCACTATGTGTGTGAGTGTGTGTGAGTGCGTATATGTATGTGTATGTGGTAGGACGTCATGTGGTCAGCAGGCACCCAGTGGCAGTTTAATGCTTTTCCTACTGCATGTAAACTTCGAAGCCAATTTGAAATGAAATGTTTACTTGCAATTCCATGAAAATAAATAAATGTGCTTGAATTATTAAAACTACATAACAAATTTAATTGCTTGAGTAACTTAAATTTCAGTTTAGGCAATGATTTTATTTTAAGTTAAACTAAATTGAATTTATTATAAATATTTATAAGTAAATTAATTCACATAAATTTAAAGTCAATTTAATAAATATTCAAAATTTTTAGATTTATTATTTATTTAAAAAATGCATCAATAAATTGCAGTATGTAAAATTTATTATTTATTTAAAAATTACGTAAATAAATAACTTACAAAATCGTAATTTGAATTAACATCTAAATAAAAATGAGTAAATATTATACAATTTTAAATTCTTTTTATTTTATTTTATTATTAAAAAAAAAAATCAATAAATTGTAAATTTTTTTTAAATTTATTATTTATTTCAAAATTATGTAAATAAATAGATAAAAATATTTTTAGTTTGAATAAACATTAAAACAAATAAAAAAAAATCAATAAATATTATAAATATTTATTAAATATTAAAAAAATCGCTAAATTACAAAATAAATTTTTAAATTTATTATTTATTTAAAAATTACGTAAATAAATTTAAAAAAAACACAATTAATATTATAAATTTTAAAGTTGATCAATTATTAAAAAAATGCATCAATAAATTTCAAAATAAATTTTTAAGTTTATTATTTATTTAAAAATTACATAAATAAATAGCTTAAAATTTGTAGTTTGAATTAAAATTTAAATAAAAAAGAAGAAATATTATAAATTTTTCAATTTAATAATTATTTAATAACTTCACCAATAAATTGCAAAATAAATAAATTTAAATAAATTTTTAAATTTATTTTTATTATTTTTTTAAATGCATAAATAAATAGCTTTAAAATCGTATTTTGAATCAACATTTTTATTATAAAAAAAATATATATTAAATATTTATTTTAGTAGCGCAAACGTTTAAAGCATTTAAAGTGATGCTTTAGTTTCACATATAGTTTATATTTATTTTTATTAAATAAATCTACAACTTGAAGAGAGCTTAAACCTTTGACAACAGTAAACTGAATTCAATTTTGTATATTGCAACAATTTCTGGCATTTAAATATATTTTGAATAAACTGCAAAATAAAAAGAGAAAGAAATTAATTTAATTCTTGGTCTGCTTCAAGGGAGACTGAGTTTCAGTCTCAGTCTCAGTCTTAGTTTCTATTTCAATTTTACTTTTGCATTTTGAGGGTGCAACTTTTGCATAATTTGCAAAACAAATTGAAAAACACTTGCACAACTTTATGCATATCTCATAGATATAAGATTGTTGTTGCATTTATTGTAAATTTGCATGTTGTTTTTTTCTTGGTTTATTTTTTCTTTTTCTTTTTTGTTTTCATTTGAAAATAAAATGTTTGAAAACGTTTTTCAATGTTGTTGCTTAAATTTTAGAGTATTAAAACACAGCTCATCGTATCTTTTACACATTTTAAATCTTGCTAGATAAATTCTGTATGCATGTGTGTTTTATCTGTGTGTGTGTATGTGTGTTTGTGTGTGCTATGTGTGTTTTTATATAGCTCTTCTTCTTATACAGCTAGTGCTGCTTCTTTAACATCGATGTTCAGTGTCTCTGTGTGCAAAGTTTTTTGACCGGCAATATTAATATGAATGACTGTCATGTTCTCGTGTTAGTCTATGTATTTGTGTGTGTGAGTGTGTGTGTCTGTGTGTATGTAATTATGTCACTCTATATAGTATATACTATATATGTATGTATGTATGTATGTATGTGTTATTGTCTGTGTGGTGTGCAGCGAATCGTTAAATGTGCACGTGACAAGCGTGTAATGAGGAAGTCTTCAGTCTTCAACTCTGTTACAATTTCTGCCCCAGTCTTCACTTTACACACTTACACATACATACATACATACATTGGTATCTTGTATGTATGTATGTGTATTTGGTGCATGCTACGCATACATCTTCCTATATAACATACTTATATATATTTCAATCATTTTAAGTGTGTTTGTGTTACCAGCACAAGATTGTCCTTTCGTCGTGCTGCTGCTGCTCCTTCTGCTGCTGCTGCTGCTGCTGTTCCTTTTCCTGATCATGTAGTTGCTTGGTTGTGCTGCTTTTGCTGCAGGGCATGCGACATGAAAATTGGACAATGATTTATGAGGCGTTAAGTCAAACTTCATATTAATTTCATTTCATTTTCACAGCACTTTACGTGGCGGCGGCCTCAAACTTTTGCAGGGCAACGACCACGTGCAAATAAAAGTACAAATAAAATAAAAATTAACAAAAAATAAAAATGAAAAAGTAACAATAACAATAACAAAACCAAATACAAAAGCAGCACAAAAAAAATAATAATAATAATAATAATGCCAAGTCAAAAGTCATAAAATGCGACTGACACTTTTATATCGACTTGGCAAGCCGAACGTGTAGTGAATTTTCACAAGAATTTTCACTCAGCATTCAGTGAAAAGTGAAATTCTTTGACTCTTTAAAAGAAATAATTTACTTAAAATAAATAAAACTAGACATATGTAAAGCACAGTCACTGCAAACAGTATGTTTATAGATCTATATATATTCTCAGTCGCATTTTAAAACTGATTTTTGTAAATAAAGGAGGAAAAAATATATATTTCCGTTACAGGCAAAAGAAATTCTCATGTATTACAAAAATATCGTAGCAAGTGAATAAAAATCATCATGCCAACGGCAAATTCTCGCCACATACGTAAACACACACACACACACCCCTACAGTGAGAGAGATATATAGAAACACATGGTAAGGTATAGTTAGAGTTTGGATTTGGGTCCCTCGATTGGCTTCTGGGCCTTTTTTGCCCAGCAGCATAATCATATTTACGCCCAACAATTGTATAACATGTGTAATTCGAGCATTTTATTTCAGAAACACACACAGACACTCACACAAGCATACTTACACACTTGACTGTGTTCTCTCTCTCTCTCTCTCTCTCTTTCTCTGTGTGTGTGTGAAATAACTTGTGGCATGCTTCGAGGCGTTTGCCAGAATGGTCAGAACAGGCCTCGAAACGAACTCGAAGTTCTCTGTAAAATTTCTCTGTGGTTTTTTTTTTTTTTTTGCTCTGCTTTTCACACTCAATGCAAACCCACAAAATTCACATCCCAATGCTCCCCTCGCTCTTGCTGTGCTTCCTCGACAACTTCACACATCCCACGCTACGTGTCTCTCGTTCGTTTATTGCTCACTGAAGCGTTAACCATGGTCAATAAAAAATTTATTTAGACAACCACAACGACAACAATAATAACAACAACAACAGTAACAGCAACAACAACAACAATTGAAACTCAACAATAATAACATGACGTATACGAAATTTTGTGTTGTTTGCTGATAAAAAATTTGTGTCCAGCCTGAAAAGAAAGAAAATGCTAGAATGAGAGAAACAATGAGAATGAGAGAGAAAAATAAATACAACAGTTGAAAATTTGTTGTTTTCTCTGCTATTTTTGCACTCTATTATATATACATCTATCTATATATAGGTGAAAATTCGGTTTTGATTCCGAGTGTTGGCATTTGATTTATTTTGCGCTTAAATATTTCACATAATTCATATTTTATTGACTAGACAAAGGCATAGAGTTGTTAAAGCAACAAATTCAATGATAGACATATCGTATATATATATATATATATATATATATAAAGTATATATATAGAAAGATATATATGTATATATCAATATAGAGACACTAAAAGCGAGAACAATTAAATTTCAACTGAACGCATTGCTGAACCATTAATTCAATTTGTTTTTGAAAGCGCATTTTGATTAGTAATTGGATTTCAATTGATAAACTGTAAAAATATATAAATATAAAAAAAATATATAAAAAAACAAAAAAAAAAAAAAAGAAAAATGCAGCGAATTACAATTGTATTTCAATTTGTATTCAATTCAAAATTTAAGATATTTTAATTGCTTGTTATTTGCTTAATGCCTAAACAATAATCTCAATAAACTGCAAATATAGCTAATTATTGCATATTTGTATATCATAATATTTTATTTGATTAACGTTAATTTGTAATCGCTTTAGTTTTAGTTTTGCAAATGCCTAAAAAATTTTGTAAATTAAAAACGAAATGTTTAATGTTTGGCAATTTAAGATTGACGTCAATCAAATACAAAATTTGCCAAATCAAATGTCAAATAAATATATATACCATACATATATAGAAAATTCTAGGGGGAAATGTGAGGCCATGTGAGGTAAACAAAATTTCAATGGTAAATTAGTTTTAATGCGTAATAAGCATATTCCAGCTGAATTAGCCGAAAGCATAGCAATAACAGCAACAACAGCAACAACAAGGACTAACAATTGCATTTAGTGCCTTAAAGTATGTAATGCACATATTCAATTATTTATAGTTGAAATTGCAATGGGTAATGAAATGAAATCAAAAGCGAGCATAAACATGGCAAATGCAGCTAGTTCATGTTGTTAATGTTCTACTCCCGCATTGCCATTGCCTCCATCTCTCTCTCTTTCTTTCTCTCTCTCTCTATCTATCTATCAATCTCGCATGGCTTTGAGCTAACGTATTGATGGCAAACCTCGTAATTATACTAATCTATAAGTACATATATCATACATATATATATATATATATATATATACATAATATAGAAGTCTGTATGACTTCATTTGACTGTCTGCGTATTGAAATGCGTTTTATATTTGACCCTGGAGACATTTTCACATTCACATTATATTGCAAAGCTGAACACATACATTTATTGTTGTTTTTATTGTTTGCTATATTTATTTACCTCTGCATTTTATACTATTTTACATTTTACGCAAGCTGAGTATACCCATTTCCCATGTATATATGGGCAGGGTATTCAAATCTGAAATATTGACTTATAATCTGGAAATGGAATAAACTAAAAATTTTCTGTTTAAAATGCACTTAAGCTATGCTCTAGGAAGAATTTATGTAAATATTCAAAACCCAAGAGTAATATGACACCACCAGGTGCTGAACGTATCAAAAGTGGTGTAAGTCCTTTATAGAAAGCTGTTAGACCCTCTTCTTTATATATTGCTTGAATGCTACCATGTAGCGTTAAATATTTAATTTTACCCAATTCGGGTTGGGGTCCCTGTATTCTGGATTTAACCATATCGAAGGGTATCGCTGCTAAACAACCCAACGGTCCCATTGTGAATCCAATACAAAATTTACGAAAAAATTCTGTAACATTATCGCTCGCAGATGGTGTAAAATTTTTAATACTTGTATATAGTCCAAGATAGATTATTTGAAATATACAATTGCGTACTAGAGTTGCCGTTAAACCTTTATATAGTCCTTGTAAACCGAAACCGCCATTCTCAAAGATTTTCATGGCAACACCAATTGTACTTAAATCCGAAACACGATTTGCTTGTTGCGTTATTTTAATTACTTCAAATGGTGTCTGTATAAATCCTTCAACAATACCCGAAATAATACTAGCCAATGTATAGGTTAATGCTGTTGGTGATGGTGATCCAAATAGTAAACTATTTTGTGCATGTTCGAAAACAACGAATTTGATTATTCGCCGTGGTGTATCTGATAATAATGGAGGGACAAATCCTTTCCATAGACCCAATGCACCTTCCTCATGATAAATACGAGAGAATGCATCCAACATTCCATTATAATGTGCGTGGTCTGATACCGAAACATCGGTTTGCACCTGCAAACGTGTCTTGATCACATCTAATGGCGTTAATAATCCAATTTCAATAACACTCGAACATCCTGCAGCCAAAATTTGAGATTGTAATGTTCGCCATGCAGTTATTTTCAATTTTGGATCTTCATTTTCATTGTTTTCTTTTGTATTTAAATTTCTTGGCATAGTTGATTAAAAAAAAAAAAAACAAAAAAAAAATATACAAAATTAATGTGTACAAAACTCGACAATATATAAAGTTGGCATTGAATAGATACTGAATGATCGTGAATTAGAATTAAATAGAAACATCAAATGAATTAATTGAAATGAAAATTATTTTTATTAATACACGACACTCTGACAATTTGATATAATATTTTTTATAAAATAATTATAATTTTCTATTACTTTTTTCCTTTTCTTTTCTTTTGGTTTTTTTTTTTTTTTTTTTTTTGCTACAGATAAATTCACTTTCATTTACAGTTTTTTTTCTGACTATAATCTAGCTCTGTACTTAAACTGAATCGCATGTTTATGTTTCTTCATTGGCATGATATCTTTTCATTAGAAATATAAAGACACGATCATAACCAATCAATAAAATCGCACCACCTGGACCCGATCGGATCAATTGTGGCAAAATACCTTTGTAGAATGCACGGATACCTCCTTCGTTATAGATCAATGACATTGATTTTAACAGTCCGGAATATACAGTGATACCTGCCATCGGATATGGACCTTGCATTCTAGTTTTAATCATATCAAATGGTGTACTGAATGTCGATGAGATAATCCCACATGTTATTCCCAATCCCACTTTACATGCACTGTTGCTGGCATTATCATGTATCAATGGATAAGCATCTAGAAAAGTATAGAAGATTGCAAAATATATCACATGATATAAAACATTGCGTATTAATGTTGCTTGAAAGCCTCGATTAAGTCCCTTGGAAAAGAAGCCCTTGCATTTATATATATGAATTGCAGTAGTAAGTGTTTTGATTTTAACTTTTCTTATCGCTTGCTGTTTAATTTTCAAAACTTCAAATGGATTTTGTAATATTGCTTCCGCAATGCCAGCCAAACATCCTGAAAGCATATATGTCAAAGTTGTTGGAGTTGGGGATCCGAAGAGTAACCATGGCCTGGTATGCTCAACAATTACAAGCTTTATCGTTCGTCGTAAAGAATCTGCCATCAGTGGTGGCGGAATGCCTCTCCAAAATGCTTTGGGACCTTCGTCCCTATATATTTTGGAGAATGCATGAAACATATGACGATATTCTCGGCGTCCCACTGGCTCCGTCTGTAACTGCAACCTTGTCTTTACCATATCGATTGGCATTAAGAGACATATTTCTACTACGCTCACACATAATCCGGATAAAATACGAAATTGAATTTTACGAAATTCTGGTATTGGATGTAACGGATCATTGTTAAAACTCATAAGCCTTCTTCTTTTTAAAACTTTAAAGTGAAATTTGTACAATTTTTTTTTTTTTTTTTTTTTTTTTTTGGTACCAAAAATATGGTTTATGGTTTAAAATTAGATTTTTTTTTTTATTTTAATGATTAATAAGACATAGCTAATGTGTTTGAGATGCCTATTGAATATAGAGCTGATCAATTAGGAGAAAAATTACAGCCGAGCTAAAAGATATCCGGTACTCAGAAATTATAAAAATGCATAACTTTCATTTGTATTACCCGATCTGATTTAGGACTATTTGATCCTGATCATATATATATTATTTAAAATATATTCTGGAGGGGTAGGTGTCTGACATCTTTAATATTAAGCGTTACATATATATCCTGGTGTCACAAAAGTTCCTGTTGCAAGTTCATTTGCTGCAGTTTAAGCAACTTAATGACTTAAAGTCTGTTAAATGCATGAAAACCGCAGACAGATAGTTGCCAGGAAGAAACTCAACCTTAACCTAATACAACAAGATAGAGATAGATATAGTCAGCGATAGAGCGAGACAGGGAGATAAGAGCAGTAGATAAAGCTAGACAGAAACATGGCCACAAGCCGCAGCTCAGCATGTTTTACAATTTACACTTAATTGTTTAGCTCGACAACAACAATTACAAGAGTGAAAGAGAGAGAGAGAGACAGAGACAACAAGAGCAGCGATAACAAGAACAACAACGACAACAACAACAATTATATTGTTGTACATTTACAAGCGTATTATAATTAATTTATGTGAAGTGTTTCCAAGAGCTGGCGGTCGACAGCAGCAGTCGACGGGCGGAAGAGATGTGCACTGAGCTCTAAGTGAGCTACTAGATGCTTTTCAAGTTTGCTTTTGGCTTTTGGCTTTTGGCTTCTGGTTTTTGGTTGCTGTCTCTTTGCTCTTGGTGTCAGCTTCCCCCAGGGAGAATGCTGACCATCAGTTGACACGCCCACTTAATTGTATGATAATTGAAGAGCACTGAGCGCACTTCTGCGGTCAGCAACAGCAATTAGAGTTTTGTTAAGTTAAGTTGAAACATGGCTAAATCAAAAGCTATGAGCGTATTAAATGAAATTTCAAATTTCGATTATTGTCTAAGGATGCGTAAACTATATAAAAATATATATAAAAAGCAACTATAGATAATTGTTAATCTCAGTTGACTATCATTTAACTGTTGATG
Source organism: Zaprionus obscuricornis (assembly GCA_037044475.1). Taxonomy (NCBI): domain Eukaryota; kingdom Metazoa; phylum Arthropoda; class Insecta; order Diptera; family Drosophilidae; genus Zaprionus; species Zaprionus obscuricornis. The sequence goes on along the minus strand of JBAMBR010005525.1, from coordinate 41,432 downwards.
TTACTATATTTTTGTTCCTAATTATTATTTTTTTTTTTTAGGTTTTTGCCAACTTTGACTTTTATGTTCACATGTCGCATGAAAATCACACCTGCTGCTGAGCCAATGCTCATAACAACAATTATGCTAATGTGGCTATGGCACACTGCATAGATGTCAATCTCCAACATAATTGCTAACAAATTAGTCATGGTGGAAATCCTCTACGCCCCCGTTCTCCGAACTATGAACAGCTGCTGCCAGAAGCTACTGTCCTTGTAGCATGGCTACAAAATGAGTGTCTGGGCTGTCAGAGTCCATTGTGTTCCCACTTGACTTGTCGTATAGGCAAAAGTTAAGCACGTTGCATTGTCTGTCTATGCTTGTATGTCGCTCTCTCTCTCTCTCTCTCTCTCTTTCTCTCTTTCACTCTGTGTGTAGATGTGTGTAGGTGTGTATATCCTGGCAATTTGCGTGTCACGGTGCACAATTGCCAGCCAGGTCCGGGAAAAACCAACTGTAGCATTTGCCGCAATGAACTGAATACTTGTTCCTGCTCCTACTCTTGCTCCTGCTTCTGTTTCTGTTCCTGCTCTGTGTCTGCTGTCCGCTCACAAGGCCAATGAAGCAAATGAGTTTCATTTCATGTCCTTCAAACTCTTGGCTCTTGTTTAGTCTCTCACTCTCCCCCTCTCTCTCTCTCTCTCTCTCTCTCTCTATTTGTCTGTGTGTGTGTGTGTGTATTTTCTCGTTATCCTGGCCGACATCCTTTGCTTAGTTTTGCCCAACCACTGTTTGCCTGGCGTCAGTTCCTGCCGGCATTCAAGTCAAGTGTTTGTGCCCCTCGAGTGCTGCACTTTTGATGAAGTGCGTTAAATTTATATTAGAATATTAAGTAAATGAGTAAATGAGCAAATGACTGCGATACTTAAGAGCATACTGGCAGCTCGCCTGTGGCAAAAGTAAAGCAAAGCAAAGCTTGCCTAATATATGCGTCAGCATGCAGAACCCTAAGATGAAACGCCTATTAACCTGATGACGAAGATTTTCAGAGCATTTCAGAGCGAGCAGCAGACATTGCTGTAGATTTTCTTAGTGCTGAGTAAAACTAAACAGAAGCTTTTAATGCTTAGCTACAAAATGAAATATCATAAATTGTAAAAATATAAATATTATTTAAGATTTCAAATCTGAAGAATTCTTCAAGTTCTTCAATGTGATAAGTCACATTTAATATAAAATTTTGAAACTTTTCCTATTATTTTCTACTTTAATTTTTCACTAGTATTTCACTCACAAGAATATTCGATTTACATTAGCTGCCATTCTTTTTTTCTATCTTTCTTCGTTTCATTTCGTATATTTTGTTTTCTTTTTTTTTTGTGATATCCTTCACTTAACATGCAACCCTCAAGCCTTCTTCCACATCAACACTTTATTTTTTTTCTATAGTTATTTGCCACAAATTTTTGCAGCTCTTCTTTTCAATGTTTTGAACTAAAGAATCCCTTCTCTATATACATATAATGTTGCAGGACAATTTTGCCAGTGCCGTCAGTTGAGACAGTTCGCTATTGTGTCTCTCATGCCTGATGCCTGATGCCTCATGTCTCATGTCTAGTGTCTCATGTCTCGTATCTCGTGTCATTTTAAAGCCATTTGATGTATGACAAATCAAATTTGACAAACTGCCAACAGTTGTTTTGCATCTTTGTAGCATTTTTCAACGCCCCTCTTGCCGGGACACACACAGTAGTATGAGTATGGGGATGATGTTGAGGGAGACACATGTGAAATCAACGCTGTAGTTTTGCACATTAATACAGTATAATGTTGAGTGGGAAGTGCACACAAAAGGGATACCGAATGAAAAGAGAAAAAGGATCTAGAGAGAGAGAGAGAGAGAGAGAGCGTCAGAGAAAGGAAAATTGATGAAGAGAAAAAAAAGTAGCAAAAAAATTTACATACTCATGTTTTGCATGATATGCTAAAATGTTGAGGCTCCTCTGTTGTTCCGTCTGCTGTTGTTGCTGTTGCTGCTGTTGCTGCTACTGTTTCTTCTTCTTTTGTTGGTATATATGTAACTTTAATACAAACAAAAGACATCGTGATAATAGACAATGGATTTTGCTGTTTTGCTGGTAATGATATAGCAGTAATTTCTATAGCATATAGCCAAAAAAAAAAAAAAAACAACTTGAATTTGATGCATGGCAAAACTTAAATAAAATATATCAAAACACGTACGAGAATGGAAAGTCAAAGGAAAATTGCTGCAAGCTTTTGACACTTGGGAAATAAAAAGAGTTAGCCGATATCTTTCTTTTTTTTCTATATATATATTTTTTATTTTTCTTTTTTTGTTTAATTTCAGTGCGCCTCGAGAGGAGCTGAACAGCTGAATAGATGAACAGACTCATATGAGGAATATAGCATATAGTACTTATTTTAAATAAAAAGTCAAAAGTCAAGTCAAACGCAATGCACTGAACTGGCAGTCGCAATTCGTAACGGGAAACCGGGAAAACGTGCGCTCAATCAAGCGCCTCTGCTTCTACTTCTGCTTCAGTTTCTGTTTCTGTTTCTGCTGTTGCTCTTGCTGCTTTTGCTGTTGTTGCTGCAGTTGCAACTGCATTTCAACAGGGGAAATTTACAAGTCACACACGAGCGTCTAGTAAAAAAAAAAATCCAAAAAAAAGGCACGAGAAAAAAAAAATGACGAAAGAATGAAAATGCGCCAAGTGGAAAGCCAAAGATGTGGCCTCAGTTGAAGACAACTTACTACTTACTACTCTTCGCTGTCGTCTCCTTTCCACATCGCTTTCTTCACTCTCGGCATATCGCATAAAAAATTAAATCGCCAGCGTAAGAAATATGCAATTTGCTCGATTTGTGCATGATTTCGCATTGCATCACATTGGGAATACATGCAGCAAAATGATTATAGTATAGTATAGAATAGTCTAGGAAGAAAACAGAACAATATATATGATATATATGATGCTTTTGTATATTCTGCTAAAATCAGTCTGCAATTCATCAAGTTCACAGTAGACAAATAGAATTATGCCTGGCAATTCTCTGCGGGTTTATTAAGGCGCAATATTATTTACATTGTGTTTTCAAGAATTGTTGAAAATATTTTACAATTGCTCAAAATATTTTAAAAAAATTTATAATATGCTCGATAATATTGTAGTAATTTATAAAATATAATTTATAAATATAAAAAAAAATAATTAGTTGAAAATGAAAATGAATAATTTAGAAATCTATAAAGAAACTTAAAAATTATTAAAAATATTTTAGAATTATTTAAACAATTTTAGAATTTTTTTTAGAATGCTTTGAAAATTCTATAAACTGTATTAGGGTATTATACGCTATTACATGACATTATTAAATTATAAAAAATATTTTATAAATGCTAAGCATATTTTTAAAATATCATAAAATATTAAATAGTTTCAATAGTATTATACAATATTTTCTAAAATTCTTAAAATATATTTTTGGAGAATTATAGCATATAGATAATTGTAATAAAATTATGTAGAATAATTTAATAATAAAATTTAATAATATTTTAATTATTTATTTTAAAATTATATTAAAATAAATTTAGATTTTAATTTATTTTATTATTTTATTTTATATTTTAATTGAAAATTGTAAAAAAATATTTTAAGACGTAATGCATTAGATTCTTGACCACAAAATACTAAAATGTATATAAAATATTTTAGAATAGTTTTCTTTTTTTTATGTGGCATTTATTAATATTTTATAGAGTATTATTTTTATTATACTTAACCAAGTTTTTCGCTAACTGTAGACATCAATATACACACATGATGAGTTAGTCGTGCGTTGCTTTACCCGTTTTTCTCATACGCATAGATGTACATATGTACATATGTATGTGTGTACATAGAGTATATGAAAAGTATTCTAAAGTACACACATCGTTACATTTGCCGCTTGCAAAAATGTACCCTACGGATATGGTGTCAGTTTGGCAACTTATTGCATTGCATCGAACTAGTTTTTAGTGTAGTATGTGGCCAGGTTTTTGGTCTATAGCAAATGCTTGTTCCCAGTATTCAGTATTCAGTATACCGTTGACTGTTCCCTGTTGCCAATTCCTGGTTATGTCCGTCCAACTGTCTGTCTGTCTTTCTGTCTGTCTGTTTTTGACTTCCTGTCGAATTGTCTGGCGATTGCCCTGTGGCGCCTTTGACTTCCATACGCTTTTTGATTGTTGTGCGAATGTCGCATCAACATTCAAGCAACTCTCAGCTCAGCATCGACGTTTGCCATTTGCCGTTGCCGTTTGCTGTTTGCCGTTTGACTTCATGCATGAGTGGCCTTGAGAGGAACTTCATATTGGGCCTCTGCATCACTCTCTCTCTCTCTCTCTCACTCTCAATGTGTGTGTCCCCAGCGTTTGGGCCTGTGCACTAAAATTACTTTTGCACTGTCGCTTTGTACATTTTATATGAAGACCAAGTTGGAGCTAGGCAACGTTAGGCAACTCTGCTGCATATTGCTGCTGCTGCTGCTGATGATGATGTTGTTGTCGTCTACCTGGACTCAAGCTTAAACTTTCAACTGCAACAACAACAACAAGAAGAACATGCACAGGAACATGATTCAGTCTGAGGCTAGCTAGAAAATCAAGTTATCTGTTCAAGTTTTGAGATAAACTTGAGACGCGTAGCCAGCAAGTAAATTAGTAATCAATATGTAGTTGCTTGTACTCATATATTGCAGTTGTCGCCAGTTGCAACCGTTGATCCATTAGTTGCACATGCTGCTTCAGTGTTACTCTTGCTTGCTTTAATAAGCCCCAAAAACTCAAACTTAAAAGAACTTCATACTATGTACATTCAGTCTCTCATCTCTCATCTCAAGTCTCCATTCTTCATGCTGCTCTACTCATGTTTAATCAAAAAACTTCCAAGTCCGCTGTTGGCGCTTGATGAAATGCTACAAGAGATGAAGCCGACGGCACGAGCTGACGATGACTATAACATCTCCAGCATCTTGTGGTACACACATAAAGCACTTTGTATGCATGTCGGGGAATACTATGCCTCCTCCTCTACCTCTGCCTCTGCTTCCATCTCCATCTCCATCTCCACCTCTACCTTCACCTTCATCTCTAGCATCGCCTACGACTACGACTGCGTCTTAACATCACCCTTCGTTCTGTGTTATGAATATAAATTTATTTCCCACGTCACAACACAAACATGATGCAGAGTCAGCCAACGCCAACGCCAATGCCAACGCCACGCAGCGTTGGCTGGCAACATACTATACACAGACATTTCACACATCGCGCATAATAATAATAATAAACGATAACGAAATTTACTTCCTCGAAAGCCGCACACGCGCTGGGAGACAACTTTTAGACTCATCGACTCACTCACCGACTCACTGACGCACTGACGCACTGACACACAGACTCACGGACTCACGGACTCACGGACTCTGCGAATTTCAGTGTCCTCACGCAGTTTCCACAATTCTTGTTCTCATTTCGACTTCATGCGACAAAGCGCATCCTTCCTATTTCCGGCGTATGCTCTTTATGAAATTTGATGTTACCAAACTACAAATACAACTACAACAACAATAACAACAATCGCAACAGCTACAACTATTATTATTACAATATGCGAATGAATATATTCATATTTTAATATAATTTTCGCTGTTTGCTGGTCCTAAAATTGTAATGTGATTAATATTCAAAATTACTATTTATTTAATTGAGTGGAAAATTAAAACGTCAAACTAGATAATCAACTTAGATAAATATTATTATAGAATATAAATAGTAATTAAATAGAATTTAAATATATTTTAATAGCTTGAAAAGTTTTAAGAAAAATGTTGAATTTATTTTGGAAAATTCTAGAAAAATGCAAAATATTAAAATAATATTGAAAGAAAGATTAAATTTAATTTTGAAGTGTTTAAAAATATAAGAAAGAAATTCTGAAGTGAAAAATATTTTTTTTTATAAATTTAAAGTAAATTTAAAATGTCGAATGTAAAAGACAATACAAAAATTATACAGAAATATATATAAGAAAAATGCTAAAGCAAAATATAAAATAATATGCGAAAATTTAAAAAAAAAATTTACAGTAATAGAAAGAATTAATTTTAAAATAAATAATTATATAAAAAAAAATGCAAAAATTGTAAAGAAAATTTACAGTGATACAAAAAATGATTTATAAAATAAAATAAATTGATTATAATAATATAAAAGTTATAAAAAAAAATTGAAACAAATGCATGAAATTCGGTTTTAGAAATTTAGAAAGTTCAAAAAAAAATATTAGAAAACTTAAAACTTTACTTTAAAGCTGAAACTAAAATTTTGATTACATTCAATTTAATTTGTAACCTTGTGAAATGCCACAAGTTTTGCAGATTTGTTGTGTCAATTAAATTGCAGTACATCAATTTATCCATAATAATGGCAATAATTTTAAAGCTCATACGCAGCTGAGACATCTTTGTGGTGAAATAAAAAAAAATGAAAAAAGCAAAAAGAATTTCATGCAATGCTAGAAACCGCAGCTGTTCTCGCCATTTTTCTAATACTCGTAATATTGATGTAAGTTTTCATTACGCGTAGCAAGAAGTCAGACGGCAAAGGCAGACAGCTTGCTATCTCTCTTTCTCTCTCTTGTGCTCACTCTGTATCTGCTTCTACCTCCGTCTTATACGCTGTGTGTGTGTGTGTGTATGTGTGTGTGTGTGTACTTGGTTGGGACAACATTATGATGATGATGACGTTGACAAACCTACGCACCACAAGGCGACAAGGCATGGCCATGGCATCAGCTTAGCATGGATTTCTCCCACCGTTTTTTTTTTTCCCTGCTCAGTCTTTTGCTCTCTCTCTCTCTCTCTCTTACACACTATTCTGGCCGTGTGAGACGAGGAAGAGTGTTGGAGACGTAGAAGAAATCGCAGGAAACTCATCTAGAAAATTGTCAAAGTGACAGCTGTGCGAAAGTATTGTGACATGTGTTTAAATGAGCTGCATTTCGGCCCACAGCTCACAGCTCACAGCATACAGCATATAGCATACATTTCTCTTCAGGTCTTGGAAGTCTTCGTCTTCTTTCCGTTTGCTTGTAGTGGATTTTGACGAGCAGTGTTAAAGCTACTTTCAAGTTAACTTAATTTCAGTTTTGCCACAATTTTTTTGTTTTTTTTTTTGTTTTTTTATTTTGTAGCCAAATGCAAACAGAAACAACGAGCACAGACGTTTAGCAAACAAACAAACAGAGCAGAGAGACGAGAGGAGAGAGTAAAGAGTAAGCAGTAAGAGAGAATGAGAATGAGGATGAAAATGAAAATGAAAATGAGAGAAGTTGAATAGAAAGGACTTCAGCAAGTGGTAAGTAGCAATGTGTGTCCAGTTTTGTGTTGCCTGCATAATTTAAATGTTGCATGCACAAAGTTAACTGTTCTCTGTTGGCTTTGCCAATGTTAGTGCCTGAACTCGACTGTTGAGTATTTTGTAACAAGCAGGCAACGCTGGGCTATTGATAGTTTGCCACTATCTGGCCCGCTCACTGCAGTTCTCACTGTGCAACTGCTTCTCATCTCAAAATAGCCGCGGCAACTAAATTATCTGCATTGTTTGCGTTTGTCGTTTGCGTCTACACTCAATGCTTTTGTTCTTGTTGTTGGACGTTGTTGTTATTGGACGTTGTTGTTGGCCATTGTTGATTGTTGTTAACGTTGTTGTTGTTGCAATTTAAAAGGCCTCATCTGTTCGTTTAGTGTGTTGCAGCATAAATTTCGTGGCTAAATATATATATATATATATACATATATTGTCGGCCTGGTCTGGTCTGGTGTGCTCTGGTCTGGCTTTTTAGCTCCTCTGTCTGTGCCAGGGCAATGCTAGTCAAGCCGTTGCGGTTGACTAGTTTATTGCATTGCTCTGATGGAAGCTGCTAAACTAGCGCTGGGAACACTGAAAGTCAATTAACCGAACGAAACACAGTGTTGAAAGCCAGAGAAGAAGCAGATAGGAGACACATTGCAAATTTAGTGCAACGAAATTGATACTAATGAAAGGAGAACTATGTATGCGCACTTGATAAAATCAAAATTATGACCAAAAGCAATTTAATCATATTTGAAAGCTTTATGTTACATATAGAAAGTCTCTGTTCATTATATTATATGTATATACATATGTACATACATATATAATAAATTCAATTAATATTAATTTCATTTTTTCTTTTATAAAATTTAATTTATACCATTCATTTTTTATTATATAATTTAAATATTTGTATTTATTAAATATAATTATAATTATTATTTTTTATGCACTTCTGAATAATTATTGACCCAGGAAACTCAGTAATACATTCAATTATTTTTTTTTTATAATAAATTCTATAAATACTAATTTAATTTTTCTTTATTTAAATTAAAAAAATATTTTTACTATTTAAGAAAAATATTTATTATATTTCAATTTTTTATATATAAATAAATATTCATTTTTTTTATAGTTTTTTCATAGTAAATTCAAATAATTTTTTATTTCATTAAATCCTTAAAATTTTTATTTTTGATTAGCATTTATTATTAAATTTTATTAATATTAGTAAATTTATTTTTTTTTATAAATACATTTAATTAATTTTAAATAATTTTATTTATTACATTTTTTTTAAATACTTTTATACAATATATTTTATTATAATTATCATTTTATATGAACTTATGAATAATTATGCATCGATAAAGCTCTGTGACACTCTGTTCATTTATTCATGTTCAATTTATTAGAAATTCATTTATTTTTTATTTTATAGTTATTTTATAAATTTATTTTAATATTTTTACATATAATATTTAATTTTATAAATTTTATAAATTTCTCAATGTCCATTTGAACATCGGCTGTTGTAAATTTCAGCAGTTAAGAAGTGCAAGAAGCCCTTAGCGCATTCCTTGACTTTGTCTCGTTAATCATTTGCTACAAGAAATTACGTATACGTCACGTGTAACCGGTCAGATAAGCAGCATGGGCAAGGTTAACGTTTTAGCTGACACTTTGCCTCTTCTAGCAGCGCATACAAAGAGAAGGCTTTTCATTTGATAAATGATTGCAGTTCTCTCACCCAGTCGCTTGTCTCTGTTCTATGTAACGGGTTCAAGGTGACTAACAACTAAGCTGACTTGGCGCAGTGCCACACCCCCTAAACCTAAACCCAAACGCCCAAAATGTCAAGGTGGTAAAATTATGCAAATGAGCGCGCGCGCACACACGTTGAAAGTAAAGACAAAAACAATTTGTCAGCCATGCAACTTTAGCTGGTTTTTTTTTAGCTAGTTTTCAGCTATATGAATTGCTGAAAAGTTTCAAGACAAATCAATAGAGCGTCAACGAAATTGCAATTAAAATGCTTGGCTAAAAAGTTTTCGAGGTTGAAAACGTGACTGTAGCCATTGCCAGTCGCTAATTAGGCAGCAAAATCAATAGAATAGAATATGTATTTCTTGGCCTTAAAGTTATGTTACTTGCTTGGCTGTTCGACTTTCGACAGTTGAAAGTAAACGAAGGCCAAAATAAACCTCTACTTACAAGTATTACAAACACATCGCGTATACGTCGCGTTGAGCTCAAATCAAAGTCAGTTCGAGAAAAAAATCTGATATGCCGCAGCAAAAGCCACAAAAAAAAGGGGGAACTGCAGCACGTTGGCATTTAGCTGTCAGTTTGTCTGCCTCTCTGTCTGTATGTGCGTCTGTCTGTTTCTCTGTTTGTCTGTGTGTTTGTCTGTCTATGTGTTTCTGTCGTATTGCTGTCGCTTAAATGACGCCTGGGGAGACTTGAGTGACTGCGACGAGAGTGTTGGCAAAAGTAACAACAACAACAACAACAACAGCAACAGCAACGCCAACAACAACAACAAAGATTCTCTGAGGTGTGCAAACACACACACACACACACAGAGGAAAATGTGAAACATATGTGTGAAATGTCTGTGGTTATTCTATTGTGATTCTTGGCACTTCAAATTCCATTGGAGAATTCCCCACTACGCTTAATACTGTTTACATTAAAAGAGACTCGACTAGACTAAACTCTATTAGCATTTGGGAATTTTGTTCAGTTAATTACTGAAAATATTGCTTCAATTACGTTAAATATCTTCTGTACATTTTATACATCTATACATCTTCTGTCAACTTTAAAGTTTACAAACATTTAGCTTCTTGCCACCTGACAAGTACTTAAAGCAACTTTCAACTTTCCCCATCGGTGACTTACAGCAGCAACAAGCTTAATGTGGTGAAAGTTGTTGTGAAAACTTCACTGATTAAAGAAAAAGAAACTAAGAAGCTTGCTCTGCAATAATTTGTACCTAAAGTATTATATAATGTTACTATTTTGTATGTTATGTACAAATTTAAAAAAAAAAATATTAAATTTTTTAAAATAATTTAAAAATATTTATGATATTAAATAAAAATTGTGAACCTCATTTATAATAGTACTTCAAATATAATTAAATTTTTTTTACTATTGAATTAATTGAACTATTGAATTTATTCAAATTATATAAAAGAATGTAAATGTTCTTAAAATATTTAAACTACATTTTTAAATTAGTTACCCTTTTATTTTATTATATATTTATTTTATTGTTAATTTTTATTTTATTTTAAAATTTTTTTAATTAATTAAAATTTTTTTAATATACCTTTCCCTTAAAATTTATTTAAAAAACAATTTAAACTTTATTTTTAAATAAGCTAAGCTTTTATTTTAATTATCTATTAATTTATTTCTATTTTTTAATATACTTTTCTATTAAAATTAATTTTAAAAAATAATTGAAAGTACATTTTTAAATTATTTGCCATTTTATTTTAATGATTTTTTAATTAATTTATGTTTTTAATTTTAAAGCAATTTTGACTAAATTTTTAAATTATTTTTCATTTATTTTATTTTATTTTATTTTTTTAATTTATTTATATTTTTAATATACTATAATTTGAAAAATATTTCCAATAATTTAATTTTTTAATTTCTTTAATTTAAAATTTTTTGTTAAATATTTAATTTATTTGTAAATATTTATTTGTAATTACTTATGAAATATATAAATGTCAATTATGTTAATTTAGACTTAAGAATTGTATAATCATTTTTTGCCATTTGTGGCAAAATTTCAAGTGTTGTATAACAACCTAAGCAAATATTTAACGAAGCCACGCACTCAACGAGTGCTGCTTATGGCAGCTAAACAAGCACTCAGCCAAGATTCGCACACACACTAAGACAGAGTCACACATACACATAACGGTACTCATACTTACTACTTAGAGATTCATATGAAGCCAGAGCATTTGCACTCACCGCTAAGTAAGTGCCAGGAGCTGCTGCTATGCCACAGTCTATAACCAGCGATACGTGAAGCCCAAGGAAAAACTGTTACGAAATATTGTACACACTTATAAGTACAGTACATACTCTAAGTATACGTGTGTGTGTGTGTTGGTGTTGGCCTGGTTTCTAACTATGTTCGACTTTAGAGCCATAAGTAGCCGGGAGCCTGTCTACTGTAATATCGCAAGTGAAAATGGCTGCCAGGTTGCAAAGATGCAAGGATGCAGTTGAAGTTGCAGCTGTAGCTGTAGCTGTAGCAGTAACAGTAGCAGTAGCATTTGAGCTTTGAGCTTTGAGCTGGCACAGAATGCCAGCTGGCGCCTTAAAGTAGGCAATGCTTCGCTGCACATGTACGATGGTGTAAACAGCAGCCAACATGCTTCACCTCCAACACAGACTTACCGTTGCCCCTGCCCCCTTCTACTTTCGTGTTGCCACCAACTCAATTGCATCTAGTGTTCTTCTACTCTTCTCACTGTTGATTCCCATTACATTCAATATTTTCTAGCATTTTATTTGTCTACTTCAATTTCTGCTTGCTACAAAACATTGAAAGAGAGAGACAGAGAGAGAGAGAGAGAAAGAGAGAGTGTATATGTGTGTGTAGGAGCATAAAGTGGAAATTAAATTTAAAAACAAAATTTCACAACAATTTGCAGGCCTGCAGGCACAAACGCTTAATCCTTTATGCCTGTTCCTTTGGACATCAGCAACAGAAAAAGTATGAAAAGCGTTTGGGGGCAACAAAAAATAGAAAAAAAAGAAGGATAAAACAAAGTTACCAAATACTTTGGCGCATTCCGCAGTCCTGAATGCCGTTGGCTACACTCAAAAATGTTTGCTGGCGGCCCAATAAAATCATCAGAAAATCCGTAGCCAGAATTGCAGCTGCTGGGACAGCAACGGCAAAGAATGATGCAAAGGATGAGGCAGACGCGACTACTGCTGCTGCTGCTGTTGATGTTGTTGCTGCTGCTGCTACTACTGTTGCTACTGTTGGTGCTGCTTCTGCTGTCTTTCAATTTCTTCTTTAACACAAAAAAATGCCTTTGCTTTGCCGCCTCTTTCTTTCTCTTACCAAAATTTCTTTTCTTTCTTTTTGCTTGTAATACTTTTTTTTTTTTCATTTTTTGCGTTTTTGCACTTGAAACATTTCCATAGCTTTAAAAAAAAAGAAACTTCACAGACAACTTTCCATTAAATTGGTGCTGGTTTTGTAGCTCAAGTAGCGGCCAGGGAGTCTAAGAGTGGCGCCTTTGCCATTTGCCAAATCAAATGAAATTATTTTCATTTCGTTTTTTCTTTTTTTTTCAACTTTTTCTTTTGACTTGCACTCTAGGAAGCTAAGAGTCTTAAGCCTTCAACAAGACATTTATTATGTTGATTATTTATTATATTATCATGGAACTATTTATTTTATTATTATATATTTGGGAATATTTATTCTTATTAATTGTTATTATTGTATAATTATTATTAATCATAATATCAAAATAATATTTTAGATTAGTTTCCATAGTTTCCATTCTAGATTTAAAAAAATTTTGTTAACAATTTTTGTAACACATTTATTTATTTATTTTTATTTTTCCGCAATAATTTGCAATTAATTTAATATTTTTGTTTAATTTTAATCATTTTATTTATTAATTATTATCAAATTTTATTACCATTTATATTATATTTTTTCCAGTATAAATTTATTTATTTATTTTCATTTTTTCTGCATTTAATTTTATTTATTATTTAGTCTATTTTTTATGCTGCTTATTATATTTTATTTGTATATTTTTCATAAATATCTTTATAATTATCAATATAGTATTTTTGAATTATTATTATTTTTTATCATTTTTTTGTATCATAGTATTTTTTGGATAATTTTTAAATATTATTTTTGCCTATTTCATTATTAGTTTTATAAATATTAATATATAATATTATTATTATTAATTATTTTTATATATTATAGATTGAAGCGATTTCATTAATATTTTATTTTTGTTTATTTTTTAAATATTTTTTTTTTATATTTAATATTATAATTTTGGTATTATATACATAATATCATTTAATTTATTTTATTAATTTAATTTAATTTATCATATTTAATGTTATAATTGTGTATTATATTATTATTTAAATAAAAGTGTATTTAATGAAATTAATTTATCAATTAAAATTCTTTTATATTTCCCTTATTTTATATTATATTTTGTTTACTGATTACGAATACTGCTGTGCTGTACTGTAAGTCTTAATTGGCAGAACAAGACTGGAAGTCGGCCAATTAAGTTTGACAGTCACTAGTCGTCAGTTGTTGTTGCTGTTTTTGTTGAGTTGTTCAGGTTGTTGTACTGTTGAGTTCTCCTCGGGGAGAAATCAGCTTGAAATCCCTTTTTTCACTAAACACAGTCATAAAAAGTATTCAAGACTCTCCACTAGTTGAGTGTTAATGCAAAGGGATATGTGATTGTTCACTCTATATGTGTGTATGTGTGCGTGTGTGTTCGTCTGTATATATATATATATATATATGTGTGTTTGCTTGCCAGTGGTGTGCGTGTGTGTGTGTGTCTGTTTATATTTGGCTGGCCACAAAGGAAAATCCTTGCTGAGTACGTGCGGCATTTTCAACGCCAATAAAATCAGAAAGTCACGTACGACAATGCCTTGGCCCATGTCCATCAGTTGGACTCGAGCAAGCTCCTTGTGGTCCTTTTGGTCTGTATGCCGTCTGCCGTCTGCCTTCTGCCGTCTGCGGCTATGTCTGCTTTTCCCTTTCTTAACATTTTTGTACTATGTTTTTATGGTTGTCCTGCGGCTGTCATGCCTTGCCCATAGAAGCGTGCGTCCCATCATGTCCTTTATTATGACAAGCTGCGGTCTCGCAGGCTCGCCGAATTCCTTATCGTTTCTGTTTTTGTAATAAGTCAGAGTTGTGTTTTGTGTTTGTTGTGTGTGTTGTGGTGTTTGCGTTAATAGTTTTTGTTGTCCTACATATTTATGGGGCGAATTTGTGGTAATATGTTGGCATGAGTAGATGGATCTATGTGTGTGAGTGTGTATGTGTCTGTGTGTGTTTGTGGTGTGGCTAGTTATTACAACTAATGTTGTTGAGAAATATGCTTGACAATTGTTGCTGTAGCAAATTTAGTTTTGGGGTGAAACTGACCTTTGACTTGTGGCATGTTCATTGTGATGTGTGAGAATATTTTGTAAGGCAAAGATGATAAACGATTTGATTTGATGCATAGATAGATAAGACATTCTTAATACATTTACTAAGAGATAAAGTCACAGCTTAGCTTAAGATAAGTTCATTTATTATTTGCTTAACTGATTTTCATTTATTTCTGATTTAGATTTCAATATTATAATACAATAATTGCTTGAATTTATTTCAACGGCGTCAAATGGAAATATATGCAAATGGAAGAAAATGAACGAATTTTGATATTTCATTTGCATTAATTTTATTACTTGATTGTCAATCGATTACAATACATATTATTAGTCTTATGTTTCTATTAATAATATTACTAGTCACGCAATAAAATTTCATTTGAATTCGTTTTTCGATTTAGTTCCCATCATGGCAAACTATCAGCCAGTTGTATATTAATATCGCTATAATATATAAAATATAAAGCTTATTCGATTTCTATTTGTTCTACTGCTATGTTCGGTTATGATATTAGATTTATAATCTAGCTATGAATATTTATAAAGTTATAGATTTCTATATATATTTATACTTTTATATTATTGCTGAATTTATTTCAACGACTAGTATGAAATCATCGACAGCATCTTTACATGTGCCTTTGAAATTTTTGTATTTAGATGTGCATATTCTTTATTATGAAACGAGATTATTAATTGATTATCAATTGATTAATATATATCGACAATTAATTTCTTTGATATTTTATGAATTTAGCAATTGTTATATAAATTTAACTGCTTGAAGCTATGCTGCTATATTTGTAGGAGATTTGTATTTGCTAAGATTGATAAGGACAAGCAATATTTTTATTAGATAAAATATTTTTGGGGATTGTAGCTGATATATTAATATTAATTATTTTTCAAATTCAACGAAGCAAAAAAAAAAAAAAATAAAATAAAATATTTCAATGAATTTGAAGATTGAAGATATTGATGCTTCTAAAAGTAACCCGACAATATAATATGAAAATTCTGATATTTAAGATTTTCTATGAACGAGAATTATTATTTGTTGCTTTTATGCAGATGAAAAAAAAAAGTACTTATAATAATTGTGGTAATATTTTCATTCATTCGTATTTATAATATAATTAACTACATTTAAACATTTAATTTAAAAATTTCTTTTTACTTTTGAATTTAATTTTAATAATAAAATAATTAATGTTTTTAAATTTTTATTAAAAAATTAAAGCAAATTTATTTTTAAATTTTTATTAAAAAATTAAAGCAAATTTATTTTTAATTTTTATTTTAAAATTTAGTAAAAATCACAAATGAAGTAATAATTAATATTTCGTGTTTTTTTTTTTTAATAAAAATTATAACTGTTAAAGCCATTCCAAACGCTACTCAGTATTAAATTGCACCAAAAAGTATTTACAGGGTATCAACAAATTGAATTTGTCAATCAATAGAAACAATTAATAGAAAATGACTTTGACTAGACAAAATTCTAGTTAATGGCATTGGGTATGTGCTGAATATATATGTAAATATAAAAAGAACTAATATTAATTGTTTATATGCATAGACAATATATGTAAAATAATTATTAATGTCACTATCATAGAATAATTCTAAGTGTTTTTTTTTTTTTTTTTTCATTTCAAGAGAAATAAAACTGAATGAAAAAGAAAAATTTGCTTATCTTAATATTTGTAGTTGGCTCTAGTTAGGGACGTTAAATTTGATGCGCAGTTTCATAAAAGCCAAAAGGAAGGAAAACTTTATTGCTAAAGTTTATTGTCACACTGCCTGCTGGCTGCCTTTGTTTTGTTAGACAATGCATACAAAATATTTGCATCGATTTGTCTGATTGCCCAAACGTTTATGAATAATCAAATTGTCATTACTCGAACTTAAATTCCCTCGAACTAACACAACGAGTTCAACTTGGAGAATTATGCCTTTCCATTTAGTTCCAGTCATGCACAAGTATCAGAAAGTACTTTTACGCGTTCTATATTGGGCAAGTTTAGCTTTTTCAATACTTGAATTTCGTTATAATGCAGTTCAAGAGAAATTCGTGCGATCACGTTTTGGTTATTATCATATTCGTTTCGTATATTGGATTTGTATAATTCCCACGAATATAACAATGCTATTAATATTATTATTAAATTGGATAATATTTGGACAAGAAGCGGATCTAATACCACACTATGCCAATCTCATTGATGTATGTTTCTTGGTTGTCATGATTGTAAGCGGTTGGATTATAGTTCAACATAATGATGATTTAATTGAATTATTAAATTTTTTCTTAAAAATGGGAAGAAATCATTATCAATTATTTGGAAGAACATTAAATGTGTCTTTGAAATTTCTTTTAATCAATTTTACACGTGAATGTTGGCCATGGATTTTTAACACATATTCAATGATGGAATTAGATAATATTTTTGAGATACTTTTCTTATATCGCCTAGGAATACTTTGCTATTTGATGAATCTTGCTATATTTATACAATTTTATTTATTCGAAGCACTGTTAAAACATTTGGATAATCATCCAATAATTGAGAAAATAGAACAACTTCAGTATATTAAACATTTTGGGAATCTATTAAAGTTACGACAAAAAATGCAAATATTTTGCTGGCCATTGATATTTATGAGATTTGCAGTTGATGTTTATCCACTTTGTTTTTCATTCTTTTGTTTTTATTATGGTGAATTTGAACTATGGAAATTTGTTTGTGGCTTATTATTAGCCATGTATTTCTCAAATTTTATACATATACTAAAAATGACACGACAAATACAATTAATGCAAACAGAAATTTTGGAAAATTTCTTTAATCGTGATATTTTTGAATCGCTTAAAAAGCGAAAAGCTAAACGAACTTTAATACAATTGGAAGTAAGTGTTTCTTCGATTATATGGCAAATTATTTAAATATTTTATTTATATTATTTCGATTTCAGTTGGAGAAAATAAATTTTTGGAATTTTATTATTATGGAAGATTCGGCAAATATATTTTATGCTGCTTATACGAGGCAATCATTATGCTTAGAATTATTTGATTTCTTATTTAATCACATATTTCTCATAATCAGCGTTAGTTTAGTCTATGATTTATATACAATTTATGAATAAATATTATTTAACATTATTTTATTTAATTTTTTTGAATAAAATTTTCATTATTTTTAATGTTATTTGTAACATAATATCTTTGTGAGATTGAATAAAATACTTGGAAAATTTATATACATAGATGTTCACGTAACGACGTTGAGTAAGTATAAATATCACGTAGTTTTATTGGCAATGTTTGACTTTGAGTGTGTTGGTGTCCTTCTTCCATGTGGATTTGTCAATGGCAACTTTCACTTGGCTGCCTGCAAAGTGCAATTCATGTTCGAATCAATGTAAAGGTTGCATTGCCAACAATTCTCTGTCTCTCTCTCTCTTCTTTCTCGGTCTCTTTCTTTCTGTCTATTGCACTCTGTCTTTTTGCGTCTCTTCTGGTTTATGACGATGCACACAAACAAAAGCAAGTGGAATATAAACAGAAGGTTACATGGCAATTTTTCAATGATGATTGCTTTAAGAATTTATGAAAACGATGAAAACCGATTTTATGGTAACCGTGCCAACAAACTGAACGTTGAGCGCCAAAACCAAAGAGCACTGTGACTGTGTCGAGTCAGTGTCTAGCAGAGAGAGATAGAGAGAGATGAAACGGGAAGCATAAGCAGAAGCAAAAGCAAAAGCAACAGCAACAGCAACAACGAAACGAAACGAAACGAAACGCAGCGAAACGAACCAAAGCTGGGCAAACAAACACAGTCGCGAAAACAAAGATCCTTTTCGCAGGATTGCTACAGAAGCTACAAAGGTTGCCAATGCCATTACCACAGTCCATGTGCAGCACAATCCCTGTGTCTCTTCTTCTTTTACTTCTACTTTTACTTATTGTTGTTGTTGTTGCTGCTGCTGCTGTTGCTGTTGTCTGTTATTGCTGTTGTTGTTGTTGCTGTTGTTGCTGTTGTTGTGAGTTGTTTTTGTTTTTGGTTTTGTTGTTATTGTTATTGTTGTTCTTGTTGCGGTTATATCCTTGCAATGATTTCCAACGCTGTGTTTACTCACGTTCGCTACCCAACTTCTCCTCGCATCCTTATCATCATCTCCATCCACCTATCTCTATTTCCACTGCTGCTGTCTGTTTGTCCTGTGACCCCCCCCCCCTTCTCCCCTACTTTCTCTCTCTCTATCTCTTGAATTTTCCCCTTCTTTGCTGCCTCAGCAGCTCACTGAGCTGTGCTAAAACCCGCGGCCCTGGCCGGGAATAAATTATTAAATCATGCACAGTTTTAGTTTAAAGGCAATACGCAAAACGCAAAAGCAAAGGCAAAAGCTTAAAGTCCAACTAGATTTACCTAGCGCAAAGCTAAAGAAATGAAAAACTGGCATAGTATAGTATGCGTGTGGAAAGGGGGCAGAGCATCATCTAACAGCCAGCAGCCAGCAGCAAAACTTGTTATGCTGTTATTCTCCAGCAAAGCCGTTTATGAATATGCGGCGTTGAAATTTCACAGTCAGCGCTTTGCAAATCTGCTTATGAGTTGCTTCACAAGCTGCGTCGCTCAAGCGTCTAATTGAAGTTTTCGCCCAAAAATAAGAGGAGTACAAGCGCATATGCGATATGAAGTTGAAGTTGAAGTTGGAAATGGAAATGGAAATGGAAGAAAATGCCTGCAATCGATAATCGCTTAATTGGCCAAACGATTGACGCGTTGCTGCAGTTGCAGAAGAAGACATAAAGAAGGCGAAAAGCAGCTGAAAAGTAGCAAGAATTGAAAAGAAGTGAAAAAAGAAATAAAATAAGCTAACGAATTTCTTCAATTGCGGCATCACGTGCGCGACGCCTAAAAGCAGGCAATGGAATTGATAAATGACTTTACTTGTGGCTCGTTCCCTCTGCTTTCACTGCTCGTCTCTCAGTCTGATTGTCTGCCCGTCTGCCTCACTTTGTCACTCTCTCTACCAGTCTGTCTTTCAGTTTCTCTATCTCTTTTGATCATAGAAACTCCAAGCATCATCTAATTCCACTTATTATTATTAGTTGCACATTTAAGTTGCCGCCATGCTGCGTGCAATACAAAAATCTTATAAAATTGCTTTTTGTCTCTCAACATTTTGCAGCTTGTCATTCGCAATTATTGCGTAGCGTAGCGCAACACTTAAAAATTCTTCAAATGATGCATTAAAGTTTTATGTTTTCACCTTTTTATGATTACCTGTGCGTTTACCTCGCTTTTACCCTTAACTTAATTGCCAATTGCTGAGCTTTTTCCATTCGCCCCCCCCCTCCGTCTTCCACCACTTCCATTCAAAAACTTTTCCCACATATGTTGAAATTTTCATGTCTGTGCTGTAAAATTCTTGTTTTTTCCCCTCACATTTTACTTGCTCTTCTTCTTTTATGCTGCGACCATTGTAAATAAAACATTGTAAAACGACACAACGAAAAAAAAAGAAGGGAAGTGGTATAAAATGAGCAGAGCGACCAACTCATAAAACATAAAATCACAAAAAAGAAAGAAAAACGAGACGAAAAAGAAAAAAAAAATACTCAAAGCACAAGCCACAAGTGCCGTCAAGTGCGAAATTTAAATTTGCATAAATTATACAAGAGAAGGAACGAAAAGAAAAAAAAAATTTGGAGCTGAAAATACTTAGCAGCACAAAGAACATTTCGAAATTGGCGGCAAATCATAAAAAATATATGTGCAAATTATAATCATGAGTTGAGCACAAAAATAAGAACTTTTTGCATTTGGTATGCGGCTGACCAGCAATTTGTATTTTAAGTTCTTGCAGAATATTAAATGAATATGAAATGAAATATAAGAAAAAATGCTTTTTGATGGCAAAGATTTTCTTATATAAAAGGCGCAGACTATTGCTCAAACAACTTTATTGATTGACGCATCAAACCAGACTGAATGCGCTGCTACATTGTATTTTACTCTATTGCATATTGAGTGACAATAGCTTAAAGCATGTGAGAGTGAAAGAGAAGTGATCCACAAGCTCAACTGATAAAGCGCGAGCGAACAGTTTGTTGCCTAAGCTCGCTCAGAGAGTACATTGTACTTTGCTGATACTATTCATTTTGTATATGTGCGAGCGAGAAGGCGGTAATTACATTATTACATTTCATTTCAGCAGCTCAAAGCTTTCCTTGCTCATTGCTTTGCAGTCTCATTTCATCTCGCTCTCACTCAAACAGTAGTCTACTGCAGACAGAGCGGCGCTGACAAGCAGTACAACTGCCAAGCAGTGCAAGCAGTTTTAATTATTATACATATATTGCTTAGCTTATCTCATATGTGTATGTAGTATGTGAATATTTTCCATTAGACTTTGTCACTTTTTTTATGCATCTTTTACTTTAATGAGCTGCCAGTACGACTTATGTTTAGCTTTGTCATCAAAGAAACAGCAGACTCTCTTTGGCAAATTCTTCTGACATGGAGACAAAGATTTTTTCCTAGCAGCAACAACATCATCATCATTGTCATTAGGCTATGCAGAATTTTTTTTCAAGTTTTTCTTATTTTGAGCTTATGTCTGCATAGCTTTTTTTTATACTGTGTACATTGCACTCTACGGGAATTACTCACACACAATCTGAAGCACACACACACACAGACAGTGGCACACACAAATCTATTCGCACATGGCGTGATGCTGCAATTTTAACACTTTGAAGTCCAGTTTCGAATTTGTTCGTTGTGTTTCAGCCTCTTTTTTTTAGTTCCTGCTGTTGTTGCAACATCTATTGCCTGTGCCCCATCAGCAGCAGCAGCATCAGCAGTAGCAGCGGCAGCAGGCAGTGTCAGCTTCTGTGTGATGTCCTATGATGCTTTGCTGTATTCTCTGTTCTGTTTCCTTTTGCAACTATTTCAACAAAGCGCAGTGCAGTTACTTTTATGTTTTGTACGTGCCTCAGAGAAAAGCGACAGCTGAGCAAAAACGTAAAAGAATCGCCAGCTATGATGATGTAGCACGTGTCAACATCAGTTGCGACTCCTGCTGATGCCCAGCAACTGGGACAGCAACTGCAACGGGCAACTAGCAACAGCAACAGCAACTGAAAGTGGAACAGCATGAGGCATGAGTAATGGGTATGGTTAAGACTACTACCCGGTATAGGTAAGAGGTACGGGTATGTCTAACATGACCGCCTGTCATCATAAATGTCAGAGGAGTTCAGTGTCCACAAAACAAACAGCAAAAGAAACAAGAACAAGAAAAACGACAACCGAGAGAGGCAAAAGAGACAAGAGGAAAGACTGAGAGAGATATGCTCTGACACGTTGTTGCATATCAAAGTGAATGCAGATCTGCACTGAAATTACTTATAGAAGGTGTCTACAATCTGATTGACTTTTGTTTATGCTATTTGCTGGCAAAGCAACTAGATGAAACTGATAAATTAAGCAGCTTAAAGTTATTCAAGCTCAATGCTTCAATTTTAATTTACTTTTGTTTTTAGGTAAAAATGTATGAATATTTTAACTATTGCTCTCAAATTTGCAGATTTTATATATTTTATATATTTTATATATTTTATATATTTTATATATTTTATATATTTTATATATTTTATATATTTTATATATTTTATATATTTTATATATTTTATATATTTTATATATTTTATATATTTTATATATTTTATATATTTTATATATTTTATATATTTTATATATTTTATATATTTTATATATTTTATATATTTTATATATTTTATATATTTTATATATTTTATATATTTTATATATTTTATATATTTTATATATTTTATATATTTTATATATTTTATATATTTTATATATTTTATATATTTTATATATTTTATATATTTTATATATTTTATATATTTTATATATTTTATATATTTTATATATTTTATATATTTTATATATTTTATATATTTTATATATTTTATATATTTTATATATTTTATATATTTTATATATTTTATATATTTTATATATTTTATATATTTTATATATTTTATATATTTTATATATTTTATATATTTTATATATTTTATATATTTTATATATTTTATATATTTTATATATTTTATATATTTTATATATTTTATATATTTTATATATTTTATATATTTTATATATTTTATATATTTTATATATTTTATATATTTTATATATTTTATATATTTTATATATTTTATATATTTTATATATTTTATATATTTTATATATTTTATATATTTTATATATTTTATATATTTTATATATTTTATATATTTTATATATTTTATATATTTTATATATTTTATATATTTTATATATTTTATATATTTTATATATTTTATATATTTTATATATTTTATATATTTTATATATTTTATATATTTTATATATTTTATATATTTTATATATTTTATATATATTTTATATATATTTTATATATTTTTATATATTTTAAGTTATTATTTCATATATTTTATGTATTTTATATTATTGTTTTGTATAATTACATTTATTTTGTTATTTCTCTTTTACTCGCATCAAACTGCAAAATCAAATAGACAAATTGACTTCAAATTGTTCATTATTTACAGTCAACATAGCTGAAAAATGAGTAGAGAACCTCGCCAAAAATTGTGTCAGCGCAGAGCTATTGTGACAGGCTCAATAGTCGTTGTCCTGTTTGTCCAATGGTCCAAATTAATTGGCACCATTGCCGTACTCCCCATGGGGGCAACTAGGAGAATGAGAGAATCGCTGCTGTTGCTGCTGCTGCTGCTGGCTGACAAAACTGTCAGAAATTCAATGCGCGTTGCTGCGACAAGCATAATTTCAATTAATAATCAAATCGGCAAACCGGACACGAACTCAACCAGAACGCTCACACACACACAACAACAACAACAACGATAATAATAACACTAACGCCTACACCTGTCTCTCTCTCTCTCCCTTTCTCTCTGTCTTTCTCTTTCTCTTTCTCTTTCTCTTTCGGTATGTGTGTGTCCCAAAGGTTGAACTCAACAGCATTGGCGACTTTACAAATTGAAATTAACAAACGTGTCGGGGGAGCAGCAGCAGCAGCAGCAGCTACAAAAGTAACCAGGTCATTGTGGACAACATTGAAATTAGAATAACTTTTCGACTCGTCGCTCACCACACTCCGGGAAACTGTGATAGGCCTGCCAGAATTGTGTTAATGAAGGCGTCAGTGTCTGGCTGAAGAATCTTTATTATTTTGTAATTAAGTGGCTTGCCGAGCAGCCAGTTGCGACTTGAGACTAGCGAGTGGCAAGTGGCAAGTGGCAAGTGCCGCCATAACGAAAGTCTCTCTGGTCACTTATATATGCACAAAAAGCTGAAGCAAAATGAAAGATGTTTGGGCATTAAGAAAAGCAAAGAGAAGAGAAGTGTCGAGAAGTTATTTGAGGCGTACAACTTGGGCTAAAGAAAATTGTGTTGATTCAATTTGAAAAGACTCGCCAAAGACTCACTGTCAAACTCTGGCAAGGAGTTTTGACTTGAGACTCGAACTCGCCTAACTTGACAATTGTATGGGCGTGGCAGTGACAGATGCGAAGGCGAAGGCGAAGGCGGAGCATAGAAAACAGAGAGCTTTACGTTGAGCTGCCGGTTGAGGTCTTCAATCCCAAAGACATGATGACAGCTATTCAACTTGTTTTCTGTCTATCTGTGTGTGTGTGCGTGTGTATTTGTTTTTTTTTTTTGTTCCTGTACTTTGGTTTATATTTCCGCTTTTATGTTATCTTAAGCTGTTGCCAGGTGACTCTCTCTCTCTCTCTCTCTCTCTATTTCTCTTTCTTTTGCATGTAAACACTTGACCCAAGAAATGTTTTTTGTACAATTTATACAAATTGACTTAATGCGTTGCAAATTTGTGCTTCATAATGACTTTAATAAAAGAGAACTAAAACTTTTTAATCTGAAAAGAATTAACAGAAATAACTTGATCGTAATCAGATAATCAGCAGAAGTAAAGAAAAATAAAATATAAAAAATTAAAATGAATTTTCTATAATAAATATTTAAAAAGCGAAATCATTTTTTTTTTTATATATTTAAATAAACTAAAAAGCTTTTTTTCTAAATTGATTAAAAATTATATAAATATTTAAAAGAAAATATAAATAATATAATATAAATATAAAATATAATATATTATAATAAATATATTTAAATAAAATAATTAAATAATTATTTAATAATTTAAAAAAAATCTAAATATTTATGTAATAAAAAGAAACGTAAATTTTCAAATAAATTAAATACAAATTAATTAAGCGAAATAACTGTATAAATATACGAGAAAAATATAAAATATTTATATAATAATTATGTAAAAAAAATGAAATAAATTAATAATAATAATAATAATAAATTAATTCAAAAGTGTTCATATAATAATTAATACGTATAATTTAATATTTATCAAAATATTAGAAAAATATTCACAAATGAAATAATAAATATAAAATATTATAATTATTTTTGTATATGACAAACAGATGCAAAGTTTCAATAAATTAAAAAAAAAAATAAATAAAATTAAAAAACATAAATCAGTACAACATAAATTATTGTTAAAAACAAATATCAAAAACAATTCCATCAAATAATTTTTCTGCCGAAAACATTTTTGAAAATCAGATAAATTTAAATGAAAACTTGAAAACATGTTTAAATTTTTACTTAAGGCTGCTGTCAATTTTACAGCTAAACAAAAGACAAACGCGTGAACTCATGCTGAACCGAGCCAGGGAGCAGGGTATGCGTTGTACCGACAACATATCAACATCTTGAAAGCCAAGACAAAAAAAAAAATAGAAAGGAACATAGAAATAAAGAACGTGCCGCCGGCAAATTCTTTTTATGGAAAATCGAAATGGGAAGCAACTGGAAAATTTTTGAAGACAAGCGAGAGACAAGAAAAACACGCGCGCATTTTTCTTATCTGTAATGATAGATGCCACGCCCACGCACGCATCGACGCCCCTGCGGCAAAGCGAGCGACAACAATTTACAATAAATGGAGTTAAAAGTTACAATTCAAACGATTCTAACAGAGCGTGAGAATGTAGCAAGAGTATGCTCAGCCAAAAAGCAGTGAGAGAGAGAGAGAGAGAGAGAAGTGAGGGAATGTTTTGTTATTATTGTTGTTGTTACTGTTGTAGCTGTAGTTGTTGTTGTTGTTGTTGCTATTTTAAACGTGCGATAAGCCGACGCAATTTAATAGCAAAAATAACAATAAAATACAAGTCTGACAGGCAGTCAGACAGACAGCTGGGATAGAAGGAGGCAAGGAAGGCAGGACACAACGAGAAGGACACACAGTCAGGCAGTCAGGCAGTCAGGCAGGCAAGAAAAGAAGACAGGATGCGAGCTGTGTGTGTTAGCAAACAGTCGAAAAATAAATGTTGCCCGCCTTTGGGGCGCCCTTCGCCTTCCACTTCCACTCCCATCCCCACTGCTTCCTCACAGATGTCCCATTCATACATCCCGTACAAGGACACTGGGCGTGAAAAGTGTGTCGTCGCGCATATGTAAATATTTGCATAAAAACGATGACAACAAAAGGCACAACAACAGCAATAACCACAAGCTAAAAATCACGGCGTCAGACTAATGTCAGCATAATAGCTTTCGATTATCGAGACGGCAGCGAATTCCATTGTTAAAGCGTTGCAATTTAAAGAGACAGAATGTAAAGATTAACCAAGAAGCTAAGCATAAGATTTTTAATGTAAAAATTTGAAATATTTTTTTTTTTTTTAAATTTCTTTTAAAATTTTAAACAATTAAATATTAAATATTTATATTTTCAAAAAGGAAAAAAAATAATGTATATTAATTATAAATTTTTTTTTGCAAATTCTTTCATGTTTGGGAAAAATCTTTTGTTTTGAGCTTACTCTCAATTTAATTAAACTTATAACATAAAATATAAATATAGCTTAGATTAATCTAAGTGATGCTGTAGAAATTTTACACGAATTAAAATTTTTAAATATAAATATACAAATAATTTTTGATAAAATTAAAATATTTTAAGATTTTTCTATACTATTTACTGAAAATATTAGTAAATATTTTTTCATTTTCTTATAAAAATCTAAATTTATTTACATTAGATATTTAAACCTATTTTTGATCAAATTTATTTTTATTCACATTTCTTACAGTGAATAAAAGTAAAGTAAAACATTTTATTTTTTTTTTATAACTTATCAACTTTCTGAGAATTATTTCTAGTAGTAAATGGAACAATTTTATTGCCTTTATTTACAGTTGAAATAATTCTTAGTATGTGCTAAAGGAATTTATTAAGTGATACAATGCTGGCAATTTTACTGGTTTCCAATTTCTATTATCAATTTTTAACATTTTTCTGCCACAATTTGTTAGCCAATTTCACAAAATTGTTGCATAGTTTCAGGCACCACATGAAAAAATAAATATCAGAATGAATATCAGAAAATTTTTAGTGTGTGCATGCCTAACAAACGTTGCATGTGAGAGAATAAAGAAAAGAGGCAAAAGGGGGCGTGGTGCCATTTCAACTATATGGCAAAGAATGTGGAAAGTGTGTGGCAAAGTTTTGTGCCGGAACATGTTTGCCATACTTTTTATCTGCGCCCAATTCTTTCTCTAGCGAGCAGTTTATTAAAGGATGTGAACAACAAGCAAGAAAAAGGCACAAAAGAAGTCCTTTGCATTCCATTCTATCTAAGTGTGCGTGTGTATGTGTGTATGTGTGTATGTGTGTGTGTGTGTAGTGTATAAAGTTGTAAGTGCATTTCGCATAAATGGAAAATTGTTCAATTTATCGGAGCACAAAGGAAAGAAAGACATGACAACGTGGCCAGAGAATAACTTGGAAAAAACTTTCTGCAATTCAATAGACAAATATTTATGTTGGTCAACTGGATAACTAAGTAACGGGATAACTGAGTAACGGGATAACTACATAACTAACAGTATAACTGTTTAACCCTTTGCACTGTATATTCAATATTGAATATCAATGCTTAGTTGCCTTGCAGCCAAAGTATGGTAATTGCCACAAATGATGCGCATTAAATTTGATTTGATTTGAGCTTTTTAAACCACAACAATAGCAATTGAAGAAGAACATTTAAAGCGCTATAAACAGACATAAGCAGGCTGAAAGATGTGAAAGATGTGGATAAAGATAAGACATGAATAAAGGAGGATGATAAAAATATCAACAAGCCAGCAATAAAACATTCAACATTCAAGGAGTGCAGAGTGCAGAGTGGAGCAGAGCAGCCAAGTGAACATTGGACAATTGTCGAAATGACATCAATAAAATATTTAAGGCGACAACAAAGCGAAGCAGCCGCAGTCGCAGTCGCAGTTACGAATGGCCTTCATGCTTCATGTTTCATGCTTCAGCTCCCTTGTCCTACTGTTCGCCCTTTTTCCCTTTTCTTCCTCAGACTTCCTCAGACACGCCCCTTCAGTTGGCAAAACAAACTGAAGAAGGGCGCGTTGAATGGTGAATGGGAATGGAGAACTTCACTCGAGTAGCGCCGTGGCAAACGAGCTTAACAGGATAAACCGATGAGAACTGAAGAAGAAGGCGCTCACGATGAGACTGAGAATGTGAATGAGAATGGGGATGCGGATTTGAAGGATGTGGAGGACACTAACAAGAAGGAAGAAGTCTATTGATGCTATAGCTTCAGGTTTTGCACTCGTCTCGCTTTCAACTCGACTTTGAAGTGCAACATCGGAATTTGAATTCAATCGCAATTGCAATCGCTTCCCTTTCAGCTTTGGCACCAACTCTACCATATATTCATCTCTCTCCCCTTCTCCCCTTTTCCCACTCTTCAACTCCCTTGCCAAGCACAATCCACAACTCAACTCTATAACTGGCTTTTTATTGCGGTTTCCCCTTCTGTTTTCTTAGTATTATTTGAAAAGCGGCTTAGACTTGTTAGCAACGTCTTCCAACTGTTTACGGGACTTATGGTAGAGTCTACATTGAGAGAAGGGGAACAAATGTTGCTCTGGATATCGCGGCTGGCTATCAGAACGGGCTACCCTTCAGATGGGATGCCTTAGATAGGAAAGTGGAATTGGAATTGGAAACTGGGCTGAGTTTTGGCCTGGACAGTAAGTGCCGAATGATTCAAGGCATTTAAAGCTTCTTGTGATTTCGATTTCTCATAATTTCCATCATCATTTTAGTAACTTCCTTTGGATGCATATGCCCATGGATATCCCTATCCTTAGTCCTATTGCTATTGCTATACTTCTATACTTATCCGAATTCTTATCTATATCATTGCTATGAAATTATTATGAAATTTACATATTTTAATCAGCAAGCATCGATTTCCCAGCGGCAATCAATTTGCTGGCATCGTTTCCTTTTCTTTCGTTTCGTTTCTTTTCGTTTTAGATTCGAAATATCAAGTTGAATTTAAGAATCAGTTGAGATTTCATCTTTCGATTTTCATTTGATCTAATTTGAATGTGTTTCAGTTTCAGACTTGAACATTGAACACTTTATGCTTCGTGCACTTAAAGTGCGATGAACGTTGATAGCACAATGTCAGGAAATGTGCCGGACAATGGAATTACCGGTCTTTTATCCTTGTTGTTGTTGTTGTTGTTGTTGTCGACACAGCACTGTCGCGACTGCGGCTTACAAGTGCGACAGGAAGTGATAAATGAGGCCGGTTACCGTTAGCGTCGACTTGACATTTAATTTAAAGCGTTTTTCGTTTTCTAATAATAAATGCTGAGCAGCTACGCCCAGACAATAGTAGGCGGGGTAGAAAAGTCAATAAAATATCAAATTACCTTTTAATATGCCAAGCGTCTAATGAGCTGACAGACATTAAAGCAGCAACAGCAGCAGCAGAAGTAGGAGCAGTAGTAGTAGTAGTAGTAGGGAAAACCACATTGGAATTGGAGACTTTGAGTGTTTTTATAACAATTCATGTGTTAATCGAGGCATAAAATTTAGCATTTTAATGCAAATTTAATATAATTAGGGAAAAAAGTTTAAAGGGCAAACGAGAAGCCTAAAGAATCGCCAATAATCTGCTCAGCCCAAAATGTTATTTTGGTGATGAGGAAGCAAGAAGCGCTGAGCGGGGAGCGGAAAGCAAGTAGAAGTAGAGTGTATCCTGGGAGAGAGTTTTGGCGAAATGCAATTGGGACATAAATTTCCATTTTCGGTTTTATGCCCTCGAGAGTTCGCAGTAATTTAACGCTAAGTTTTTTTTTCTTCTTCTCTTCCTTTTTTCTGCTCATCTTTTTCGTTTTTTGTGCTCTTGCTTTTGTTGTTGTGTTACTCGACGCGCCACAATAAAATAGTAAACATGCAGAATAAGAAAATAAGTCTGCAAAAGAGAAAAAAAAAAAAAATATATATATAGAAAAATAGAAAAGATGAGAAAAGCAACTTGTGCTAAGTGTCGTGCCATCCTGTTTTTCTTGCAACTTTTGCTGCTGCTGCTGCTGCTGCTGCTCTTGCTGTTGTAGTTGTTATTGTTGTTGATCCTGTTTTTGGAATCGCGCTGACCGCAAAAAACTAACGAAAGATGGCGACCAAAAGTTTTTTTTCGGGACGCCTCAATTTACGCGGCTTTGAGTGGTTTTTGTCTTTTTTTTTTTGTCTCTTTTTGTTTTTGCTATTTATCTTGGCCCGGTTAAGACGTGCTGTCTCTATTCTATCCTTTTGTTTCCATTTTCCCCCTTTCTTTTTTGGCGGCAATTTAATGTCATCATAAATACAAATTTAACTCGACGAGAAAGTATTCAGCAAGTTGGCAAAGTTGCGCTTGAACTTCATTTTGTTGCCTTGTTTGTTGTTCGCTGTTCGTTGTTCGCTGGTTTCGCTTTAATCCTTTGTTCAGCTGCAATTCTATTAACACTGCTCAACCACAAGTTGCCATTCTCACTCTTCAACATACACTGTCTCTCTCTCTCTCTCTCTCTCTTTCTGTCGCTTTCGCACTGTTGCTTTTTTCTCTGTCTTTGAGCCACTTGCCAGGCTCAATTGCCAATAAATTTTAACTGTTATCAAGCCAGCCAGTCCACTTATTCATACACGTGCCACCAGCTGCGGCATCGACTGCAATGGCAACGGCAACTGCAGCCTTAGAGCTTGCACTTCTCGGCTTGAATTCTCGCTCTCGTACTTGACTCACATTATTTAGCCAGTTTTTTTTTTCTCTTTCGGCAGCAGTAGCAACAGCAACAGCAACAGCAACAGTAGCACATAAAACTAACAAAGTACCTCAAGGACTGGAATATATTTACTGGCAACTGCACCTTTTTATTCTGCACTTTAAAGAAACAAAATATTTTAAAAAATATTTTCAACATTTTTAACCAACTTCTGATAATATCTGCATAAAATATATAACCTAAAATTTGTATATTCAAAATATTTAAAGTATAAATTTAAATTATTTTGCAAAATTTAAATAATGTTTTATATATGTATATTTTTATATGCCAAATTATATTTTTAATTTTAATATTTATTGTGAAAATATATTTATCTTCCATTTAATTTTTTAACAATTTTATTAAATTGAAAATATGAATAA
Source organism: Zaprionus obscuricornis (assembly GCA_037044475.1). Classification (NCBI taxonomy): domain Eukaryota; kingdom Metazoa; phylum Arthropoda; class Insecta; order Diptera; family Drosophilidae; genus Zaprionus; species Zaprionus obscuricornis. Next base: position 10,122 of record JBAMBR010005525.1, on the reverse strand, counting down.
ATTATTTTATTTTTTTGATCAAATTCTTACATTTTTTTTTAAAACTTTTTTTTTAGCAATTTACAAATTTGAAATTTTAACATTATTTTCGTTTTAATAATTATAAATTTATTAAATTATTTATTATTATTTTTTTTTGTTCTCTATTATTTTTCATAAATTTATTTGTTTGAATTTATTTATTTTTATATTTATATCATTAAATTTATAAATTTTGTTTAAATTATTTATTATTTTTATTATCATTTCATTTTAATATTTTTTCATTTATAATAAAATTTATTTATTTATTTTTTTAAATTCATTATTTTATTTTTCTTTACGTATTTTCTTTTTTTGTATTTTTTTAATATAATATAATATATTTATAATAATATTATTTTATTTATAGATACAAAATTTTATTTTGACAAATTTATTTTCACAATAAATATTAAAATTCAAAATTTAATAAAATTATATTTTATTATATTTTATTATATTTTAATATATTATCTTCCATTTAATTTTTAACAATTTTATTAAATTGAAAATTCGAATAAATTATTTATTTTTTTGATCAAATTCTTACATTTTTTTTAAAACTTTTTTTTAGCAATTTATAAATTTTAAATTTTAACATTATTTTCGTTTTAATAATTTTTTTGTTCTCTATTATTTTTCATAAATTTATTTGATTGAATTTATTTATTTTTATATTTATATCATTAAATTTATAAATTTTGTTTAAATTATTTATTATTTTTATTATCATTTCATTTTAATATTTTTTTATTTATAATAAAATGTATTTATTTATTTTTTTAAATTCCTTATTTTATTTTTTCTTTATGTATTTTCATTTTTTGTATTTTTTTTTAATGTAATATAATATATTTATAATAATATTATTTTATTTATAGATACAAACATTTTATTTTATTTCTTTTTGTTTAAATAAATTTTAACATGAATTAAAATAATTTTTTAATTTTAATAAATTATTAATTATTATTATTTTATTATAATTTAACTTCTATAAGCTGCAATAATAATTATCTTTTATAATAATAAATAAAATTGGATTTACACTGACTGTGCACCGCATGCTACAAGTCAACATGAAGCTTACAGTACAAAGTCCTGGCAAAAGACACACGTTCAGACTGGCGTCGGGTCATGTCCTTGCACTTGAGCAACAGTGGCAAAATGTTATAAAAAATGTAGCGAGAGCAAGAACAACAAAGGAAACAAACCGCCACAGCACGTTTCCCAGCGGGATATGTTTCCCGACTTAACTCTTCTCTCTCTTGCTCGCTCGCTTGCTGCTTTCATTCGCTTTACTAACATTTCGTAGTAGAACTCTACAAGTGCTGACTTTGCTCGTCGTTTGTTTTGCCCGTTGAGTGCAAATTATTTATGCCACATGCGGGACTGCAAACACACCTGCTCCACAGCCCCACAGCCCCACAGCCCCACTGGCAATGCAATCAAAGTAAGCAACAATAACAAAGAGCGAAGAAGATAGAGAAAGATATAGACAAGAGGCAGGCGAGCAGGCAGGCTGAAGGCAGGCAGAGTGAGGGAGATAGGGGTAGGGGTGGCATGTAACACAAAAGCCACATTGCCACATTGCCACTTTCCATTTTCAGTGGAGTGCAATACGGTGGCTTTGGTTTCTCTCATTCTAACTCTCGCATGGCGCCTTGGCCGGAAGTTGAAGTCTTTTGTTTTCATTTCCGTTATTTAATGCAAGTGCCATTGTTTTTGTTGTTGTTGTTGCTGTTGTTGCTACTGCTGCAGGTGCCGTTGCTGCCAGCTGCCTTGACTAACATAATATATGACATGCTCTCCATTCTCCTTCTCTCTTTCCTACTCCCCTCCCTCTGCAGCACTTTGCCTTCATTGTCGCTTTCAACAACTTTTAACGCCACAAACTTGTTGGCACCTACTACTTGTCCTTGCCTGTTGTAGAACTCTCTGCTATCCTTTTGGCATCCTTTCGCAAGCCACACTTGGCAGCACTTTTCGTAGCATCGCGCATTTGCATTTCACCAGTGCTTTCGCCTCCTTACGTCAGTTTCCTTATTTTTTTTGTTTGTTTGTTTGCCTTTTTCACTGGATTTTAAAAATTTTCCACACTTTCGTTTCGCTGCTGGTTTTTTTTTTATTTTTTAGTGTCTCTAAACGAAGTTAACCAGATTTTCATGTTCAGATAATGATTTTCGCTTTATTTGCATGCAATATTTTTCGCCATCCAAATGTTTTTTAAGGTTTTTTTTTATCCCCTGAACTTCTTTTATTTGCTTGTTTTGTCTAGTGTTCAGTGCATAAAATCTTTTGTTTAGTTGCTGCATACAATTTATTATCTCCTCTTTCTCTCTCTCTTTTTCTCTCTCTCACTATCCCTTTCACCCACACTGTGTGTTTTAATACAAGTTTCTAAATCTTTTCAATCTGAGACAATGAATTGTGCTTTGTACAAATTTATGGCAATTTCACAAAGAATTTTCTTAAGTATTTTTTATAAATTTTAAATTAAAATCTAATAAAAATATAAACAATAAATTTATATAAAATATAGTTAAGGCTTTAATAATTATTATTATTTTTTTTCCTTTTTTTTAATTTTTGCAATCTTGACATTAGCTTAAACAACAGAAACAAGAGAGCAAAATTATCTTCAGCGGGTCGACGATTTCATATCCTAGAAAAACTTTCATCCAAAAGCTTAACTTTCGGCGAACCTTTCCTATGGCAGCGATATTGTATAGTGGTCCGATCCGGCCAGTTTCAATTTATTCACAGCTTAGGGTGTTAGGGAGTATATGTAACAAGTTTCATTAAGATAGTTTTAAAACTGAGAGACGGACGGACAATCGGACCAGCACATTTGGATTCTACTGTCGACTCTGATCAGGAATATATATATTTTGTTGGATCTGCCAACAAACGCATCCTAAGGGGTGTTACAAACTACTGTCCAAAATTAATCCTCTCCATGGATATAAAAATTGGTCATACAAAGAGTCAAACTTTCACTGATTGCTCCTATAGCAGCTTTATGATATTCGTACATTGCTTCAATCCGAATCTTAGCGACTTATATATAACTTAGGGCAATAAGAAGTACTTATGGCAAAGCTAAGAAATTTGTTTGCATAAAAACAGACGAATAGACTGACGGATTTAATTTTTGATACTGATCAAGAATAAATATACATAAATAAATATATACATTCACTACTGTGCAATACATAAAATAAATATTCCCGTGCAAGTGTATGAAAATAATTAATAGAATCACTTAACAAAATATTCAGTATGTAATTGACGTCAATAATTATCAATAATTATGATTAATAAACATTAAATGAAAATGAAAATATTATTGAAGATTTATTATTTTTATTATAGCGAATTATAAGCTGCACTTATCTAGAGTTATGTAGCTACATTTTGCTAAACACATTTCAGTTTGAATTTAGCTCGTCGAGGGAAAAGTTGTGAAAATAAAATGTTGCATGCTCGTAAAATAATTTACTCTGTTTTATTTGTGACAATCTTAAGCTATAATCTTGGTAAGCTGTGAAATAAGTGAAGATTAAATTAAAAATAAATTTTTAAATAAATTTCAATATTATAGTTAAATCCTTAAACTGTTTGTATTGTGGAAAATATGATACAAATTGTTTGAAGCCTCGTCGTGAAGAGTGCAATAATGCGACAGCAAATGAAACCACCGAATGGTTAATGAAATATCATAAAAATATTACACCAATTGCTGGAAATAATACTTTTAGATGCATGCAAATCAAATATTATACAATGCCAAGTATAACATTATAAAATTGATGAACTTTATAATTTTATTATGTTTTAATATCTATTAGATAGAACAGTGCTGTATTCACATCACGGTTGTTACCATGCTCAAATTGCAGCTTGCAAACAGAAGATTAATTTTCAATTAGATAAAAATGTAACTACAAAGAAATATTGCAAGACTTGTCCATGGAATTATTGCAATCATAATCATGCAGCGAACAATTCTGGAAAGATTTTCTATACAATTATTGCAACAATTTGTGGCATATATTTGACAAAATTGTTTTTTGTAAGTTTGTAAAATATTAAAAAATTTAATTAAATAATTTTATTGTTATAAAATTAAAATTAATTAATAAAAATAATTTTTCTAGTTTTTATAATTTAAATAATGTAATAATATAATTTTTTAATTATAGTATTTAATTTAAATAATTATTTTTAATTATAATAATTAATTCAAATCATTTGATAATTTTATAAATAAATTTAAATCATTCTATATTTATATTCATTTATTATAATAATTTTAAAATTATTGTAACTAATTAAAATATTTTTATAATTATAATAAATAAACTAAGAGTAAAAATGTTTTTTATTTAAATATTTAAATTATTTGCAAATAATGATTAACTAAAAAAATTGTATAATTATAAAAAAATAAATATTTTCATTATAAATATTAAAAAAAATTCGTTAGAAAATTAATCATAAAAATAATTTAAAATCGTTGAATATTAAGAATATTTTGCCTATAAAAATTTTTTATTATTTACAAAATAATCTTTAGATTAATAAATTATTTAAAATAAATTTAATAAAAAATAATTTAAATATTTTTATAATCATTAAATATTATAAAATTAGTTAGACATATAATAATTCATAAACATAATTTAAAATCGCTTAATAATAAAATTATTTTACATACAAATATTTTAATTATTAACAAAATAATTTAATATTTTGCACAATTTCATTTATCTCATTTATCTTGCTAATCAACCTTTTCCATAAAATTAACAGTCTTAGATTCATCTTTATGAAATCTCAGTTAAGCTTCATATTTTCTTATCTTTTATTGAATTAGCTTATTCAAAGATTGATTTACACAATATATAAGTTACCGGTGTGCTGCTGCTGTGCTGCTGTTATGTTGCTTAACCCGATTGAAGGTGACTCCTTGGCTTGCTTGTTCTTTGCCCTCTGTGTCTCAAGTGGCATGTAGCAGCAGCATCCGTTTGGGGCAAGTTTTAGCTCAGCTGCATTTACGCTCAATCTGCCACACACTTGCCTTGACGGCCACAAATTGCTTTTTAATAACTCAACTAAGCCAAGTAAAACTGGCAAAACAACCTCAGCAACAACAGTAGCAACGTCATGAACTACAACTGCTACAACAGGGATAACAACAACAACAACAACAACAACAACAACAACAACAACAAAATCTCTGCTACTGTTTCAATTTTCAAACTGGCAGTTAAATGAAGGCAACAACCCAAAAACTATACAAGCAAATCTGTTAACTATCCCACCCAACTTGACTCTAACTTCTAAGTTGCCTCATTCTAACCGCAACCTCATTCACATCCTCTACTTGTCTTTCACTCTTTCTCTCTTTCCTTTATATAGCGCAAATCTCTGTTTTTGAATAGTTTCCCATACCAAAAATTTAGTAGAGTCTTCTCACGCCATCCCCACGCCTGACCCGGCACGCTACTGTCGAAACTTTAAAACTTGAGCAATTTGTGAATTTAGTGCCAAAGTTTGGCTTCATTTTTGTTTCTACACTTTTTCATTATCGTTCAGTTTGCTTGGTTCGGTTCGGTTTGTTGGCTCCACGTTCGTCGTCAGTTCTACAAATTCTCTGACTTTATTTCGAATCTCATTGTTGTTGTTCTTGTTTTTGTTGCTGTTTTGTTCTTTTCCAAATTGCGATTGTTGAGATTTTTGTGGTCTCTATACTGTGCTGCGACAACAGAAACGGGAAAAAGATAAACAGCTTAGAGAAATATTACAATCATTTGTCCAAAAATATTTCAAATGCCATTTCACTGGCATTTTCCTAATGAGCATTTGAAAAACTTCAAATTGCTTCAAACGAAATGCCAAAAATTGATATGTAAAGTAGCTAACAAAAAAAAAACAAAATAAATATAATGTTAGATTAACATGATTAGCTAAAGAAAAGATCACTTCATATATTAAGTTTAATTTCTATACTAAATTTAAAAGAATTTATTTATTATTTATGTACTTGACAATTGCAAATAGAAGAGAATATAAACTGCTTGAACTGCTTAGCGCTTGAGCTAACTCATGCTGTGCATACCTCGCTACATAAATAAACATTTCAACAAGCAGTGCAGACAAGCAGTACGACTGAGAGAATGAGTGAGTGAGAGTAGGCGACTTTACCCCTTTGCAAATGCAGACAGCTTAAAAGTATGCAACATAAAATGAAACTATTAAGCAGCGAGCTCTGCAGCACGCCAAATCGCAACGAGCATAACGGAGACTATACTGCCTTGCACATTCTGCTTGCTAAAAGCAACAACAACGACAACATCAGTTGTGAAATGTTCCATATGCAGTACAGTAGCAACAAGAACAACAACAGCAAACAGCAAGCAGCAGGCGTCACATTTTCTTTTTGTGGTAATAAAAACTAATTAAATCTGCACGAAAAACATGCCAACAAGCAGAGACTTTCCTTGTTCTTGTTATTGTTGTTTTCATTGCTCTGCTTCATCTTTTTGCTTTTGCTTTTGTTGCTGTTGCTGTTGCTGTTGCTGCTTGTTGGCAGTGTGTAACATGTTTCAACACTTTGCGTCTGGCCAGAGCCAAACACTTTGGCATTCAACACGAGGGGAAATTTCAAATACACATTGAAAATTTAATAACCAAAAATTTTGCAGTCGAATTTTGTTTCGTTTCATTTTTTTGATATTCTTTTCTCTCTCTCTCGCTCACTATCTCTCTCTTCCTTGCACTCTTTCTCTTGCTATTTCATGAGCAGCCAAATTGCAGTAGCGCGTTGAGTGTCTTTTTCAGAATATTTTCCCAAGAGTGATGCTCACTCTCACTCTCTCTCTCTCTCTTTCTGTCTCACGCTATTCCTATCTCTTTCTATTTTATTCAGTCTGTAGTTTACATGCATATAACTGCCACTAATTGTTGTTGTCATAGCGCACAGTTATTGTTATACCCTTTAGTAGCTGTTGTATTTGTCTAATAGTTAACAGTTATCGATAAGTATCGATAGATATTGTTATTGCTCCATAGAGTAATCAAGTAAGAAAATTTATTTAATTTGATTTACTTGATGATTTGATTTCATTTCAGCAATGACTGAAATAAGGAAAAAGGTTAATCGATTTTATATCGATAATAATATAAAGATATATTTATTTTTATTTTTAATTCGATTATAATTTCATTTTATAAATTTTCGTACGATATTAATATTATTTTTTTAAAATTTGTTTTATTTATTTTTCGATCAATGTTATCGATTGACGATAATTTTTATCGATAATCGATATCGATATTTGCATATTTTATTAATAATTCATTAGTTTGTTTTTTCTTAATTTTTTATATGCTATTTCAAGCAAATTACAGGGTATTCCATAGTCGTGCTTAGCTTCAAATTTATAGAGCAGTATCTAATTGTTGCTGTTGTTACGGTTATTCATTTATGTTTTATGTGGCATTGTACCTCTCCCCTCTCCCTGCCACATGCCGTTCCCTTTCTCATTGCCATTGAATGTTTTTTTTTTTTTTTTTGGCACATGGAACATTGACAAAAAACTTTTTGGCAGACAGTTGCAGTTGTGATTTTTGTTGCTATTGTAATTATTATTGTTGGCACTTTGGGCTTGAATTGTGCTCGTAATTGTTGTTGTTGCCGTTTGCTGCCGTTTTCTGCTGTTTGCTGCTGCTACTGCTTGCTAAGTAATAAGCAAGCAAGCAACAACAACAGCAACAACAATAGCAACAACAACAACAACATCAACAGTGAGAAAAGAACAAAAGTGTCGACAGACGAAAATGTAATAAAATTGTTGGCAAGTCTGAAACACTGAAGGTAGAAGGACGAGTGGCGGATCTAGATGGCGCTTTCAACGGCTGCCAAGTGCTCAACGTCAAACACCCACACACACTCTTACAGGCACAGACAGAAGCAGAGGCAGAGACAGAGACACAGACACAGACACACATACACTTGCACACAAACCATAATGGCATTGTAATGCTCGTAAGCAGGTGTAATTGAATGGGCTGCCCCTCCGAGCCCCTGCTCTGTTATGCCTTGGGCTCACCGTCGCACTGGCTGTTGGAGAAGTAAAACTCTCAGTGGAGCTTCCGCTTTTTGGCACGAGACTTCAAGTGTGCGACGAGCATTGTCTGTGCCTCAGTCTCTCTGTGTATGCTTGTGTATATTTGTGTGTCTGTGTGTGTGTGTGTTTATGTGTGTGCGTTTTGGGGTATATGTGCTTGTGGCTTTTCCGGTTACAGGAAATTCCATATGCATTGTGGGTTTGGTATTAAATGTGATAATTGTATTAATTGCCGACATTGCAGTGTGATGATTTGTCGGTAAATCTTCACAATGAAGATCCAAAAGTGCCTGGCAAAACAATAATAAACCAATTATCAACTTAAATATCTCAATTGAAGTATAAGAAATTCAACTAATTTTCATTTATTAAAGCTAAGTATGAATAATCTGCACTATTCATATATTTCTGTCTAAAGTTATATGCGCCTGCATGCAAGTGTTTACACTGAGAGATCACTGGAGACTAAAGTCCAGTTGACAGCCACTGTGTATTTAGAGCTGAAGCTGCAGTTGTTCTACTCTGCGCTCAGCTAAAGTGCTAGAGAGTTGTCAACTGCAGTGTGCGAGAGTGAGATCACAAGCTACTTAACTGCCAGAGAGCATTTAAAGCTTAAGTCTACAGTCGCAGAGAACACTAGGTGAGAGTGAGCACTGCGCTCAAAAGAATAATTTGAGTGATAATTTGAGTGAATTTGAGTGACTGCAGTGCGTGAAAGCGAAATCGCAATACTTAACAGGCACATTCTATTTTAAGCCGAGAGCAGCAGTCTGCCAGAGCGAGATCGCAAGCTACATTGCAGTGAGAGCATAATAATTTATTACATGCATATGTTTAAATTGCTATTGGTCAATTTTGAGAGAGAATGTTGAATAAAATTATTGTGAAGAGTAACTAAGACTTGAAAGAAATAAATTCAATATTTCCCTTGCAAGATTATTTAAATTATATTTATTATTATTTGAAAATAATTAGCAGTATTTCTAAAAACAAGCAATTTAATTTAATGTACCAGCAATTTGTAATGTTTATGGAAAATTAAAGTGTTGTCTATATTATATATACATATATATACATATATATCAACATTATTTATTCATTCAATTTCTTGCTTTGGCAAGCAATCAAATGTAAGAAATAGACTGTATTTTATTGCCAATAGAATAAATAATATTTAATTATCATATAATACGCTATAACAATTTATAGCTAGCATTGAGAGTTCGCCCCTATTCATTGAAGGCGTCGGCCACTTCAAAAGCCGTTAAGCAGAAGCGTTAACTCATTAGTTGAATGGCCATCGGGTCGAAATGGTAATTTGATATTTTATTGACTTGCCGCAAGCAAAAGATATTATATGTATATAAAATGTTGCTTACTAATATAAGCAACGAGTGGAAGAAACACTTTAAAATTAAATGCAAATTTGCCAAGGTAGCAGGCAGCGGGCAGCAACAGTCGGAGAGTTTGAGCAGGAAAAGTCATTTATCATTTCTAGCGGTAGTCGCGTCGCTTTTCCGCCAAAAGGTGACGGGTTGACAGCCCAGCAAATCCCATGTACGTTGATAATCTCTTACCAGGACATAACAACAGCAACAATAACAACAACAACGACAACAAGTGGAAGAAATGTAGGCAAAAGTTTAATTTAAATTTAAAACGGTAGCCAACGAAATTGTAAACGAGAAACAAAACTGCAAGCAACTAGCCAATAAAATTAGATCAAAGACAAAGTAAAAAGATGAAATCTCTAACGAAATGAAACAAAACGAAACAAAACGAAAGGAAACGAAAGGAAAGGAAAGAAGGAAACGATGCCAGCAAATTGATTGCCGCTGGGAAATTGACGCTTGCTGATTAAAATATGTAAATTTCATAAAATTTTCAGAAATGATATAGATAAGAATTCGGATAAGTATAGAAATAGAAATAGGGACAGGAATAGGGGTAGGCATAGGGATACTCG
>JBAMBR010005523.1:0-10697 GCA_037044475.1 Zaprionus obscuricornis | reverse complement strand
TGAAATGAAGCCAAAATTTATTAATGTTATTAATGAATGTAAAATGAATATTGATAAATGAAAACTATAACGATGATAACGTTATAATGATAATGATAATGATCAGATCAGATCAGTTAATATGATGATAATGTATTATTATTATTATTAAAAACTATTAAAATCAAAAAAACAAAAACTGTTTGCTGAAAAAATTTCTGGTCGTTTCATTTTTAATCGTTTTTTTTTTATATAAAGCTTTATTCATAAATTAATCAACTTACAGAACTAGAAAGTATTATTATTATTATTATTATTATATAGTTTAAATATTATAATAATAAGTTTTGCTTGTAAAATACTTGCAAAAATTATTATCTTAAATCTTTGAAAAATGTATTTACAAATTCATTTCCTATAAAAAAAGAGAGAAAAAAAAGCCTTAAACAACAACAACAGCAAAACTTATAAAGTTTTTACGCTTTAATTCGTTTAATACTCTCCGGTTGTGCTTCATCTAGCACAAATATAGGCAATGAATAATCAATAGGTTTCTCAGCATTACAATTAGCCGATAAATCAGTTGCCTTTGGATAATCAAGATATGCATTTTTATAAAGTGTTTTATGCCAGCCACGTTTAAGCATTACATAGACTATGAAAATGCTAACTAAAAATGCTGAACAACTTGCCATAACAAACATGGCCAATTGTACGGATTCATCAGCAGCTGTTGCTGCTTGCGGTTGTGTTGCCACCGCTGTACGATGTACAAAATGTGAACGTGTTAAATCTGGACGGTAATGACCATTGACCAATTGAAAGGCGCCCGTTGTTATTGCAGTTTCAATGGCAAATGCCATATCAACTTTAGCATCATTATGCAATTCGAAACGTACAATAACGGAACCATCAAAATTCTCCTGAACACGTAAATTCTCTAAAGCATCGCCCAATAATTGTTGTAATTCTCGACGTATTGAATCATAAACATTGCGTACACTTTGTCCGCTACTATTGGTCATATGCAGCTCAATGGATACAGCTTCAATGGGTACATGTTCACAATGATGATCACCTTGGCCAAAGACATGTGAGGATTGTAATTGATTGCCGGCAGCATCGACACACCAACAATTGCGTTCATTACATTGTAGTGGACGGAAAGCGCCTGCCTCATCACAACTTACGGGAAATGTAGCAGTTGTTACCAGGGCGCGGCAACGTGTTGTATTTAACTGTAGAGGTTGCATTGGCGATGATTCGACGGAGAATTGTGAATCTAATAAAGAATTGGATAATTCCATGACACGCTCTGTTATTGCCTCGACAGTTGTTGTTGATGTCTGCTGCTGCTGCTGCTGCTCCAATTTGGTTTCTACTTCATCCAAGTCAAAGTCATCGCTGCTCACATCATTCAATTGTGTCAATTGTCCAATTAATTGTTCCATCAGCGGATCTTGTAGATCATAATTTTTACGATTACGCGCTTGGCGACTATTACATATTGGTTCAATGTCTCGGGTTAAGGTGCCTTTGAGTGGTGCTCCTTTACGATCTGCACACCAGCAGACACCATAGGGACTTGGTGGCACCTCCTCCGATTGTCTGGGACTGGCAAATGCACGACTTACAATTTCTGTTGTACGTGGCGTTGTGTTCAGTGCTGGCTGTTTGCCCAGACACTGTACGGGACTCCAGTGACCGGTGATGGGATCACAACGTGGCTGAAACCAGACGGATGAGTGTCCACTGCGTTGAGCTGCCAAACTGTTCTTTAGCTTAAGACGTTCGCATTGTGTGAGCACTGTAAGAGAGCAAAGGAAGCATTAAAAGCTTGTTAGTATAGACTATGAAATACCCTGTAACATACCTGGACAAACGGAATTGCAAGCCAATTCGTTGTGGAAAAGATTCTTAGTCTGGCAAGCAGCTGCCGTTGCATCAATATGCACTGCAATACATTTGTTGGCCTTGGGACTAAAGCGATAACGGGTTGCATTGCGTTCACTCTTTGCACTGGCCAAGCATACATTATCCATGGATTCAAAGCATACGTCGCGTGTCTTGGAACAACAAACGCCACGATTACTTACGGGATTTAATTGACAAGTGTGCGTTGTGGGGCATGCCTCATGTTCATTGTGTGGACCACAGCTAACATCAAGATCACCCTGCTGCAATGGATTACCCTCGGCACAGACCGAAGCACGTCGTGGCACACAGATGGGCATTTTGGGGCAAGGACTGTCCACACATTCGACACTAATCAGTTGACATTCCTCATCGCTGGCACAGCTAACCTCATCACAAAAGTTGCGACATTGGCAAGTCGGACAACCATGGATATCCATTTGGTAGCCACTTTCACAGCTTAAATTGCATTTGGTTTTGGGCATGGGACAAGCATAACTAGAGTTTACTTGGCAAATGGGCGTGGCAGGTGCTTTAACTTTAGTGCCAGCCATTGGTTGTCCCTGTGCATCAACACACCAGCAATGTCCATCGGGCGAACATTGTACTTGCTCCCAACTGCCTGTCGCCACATCACATTGTGCCACTGTCATTTGACGTGCCGGGATGCCCAATTCGGAACTTTGATGTAATTGTATGCCCTGTAGATGTTGACATGCTGTCTTCAGTTGTGGCTCCACACACTGTGTGCCACAACCGTTGGAGCAACAACGTCGCGAGCCTTCACAATGTGCATCTGTGCGACATTCATAACTGCAAATGTTGGCATCCAAATTATCTGTGGGTCCTGGCGGCACTAAATATGGGCATTGTCCCGGTTTACGTGGTAAGCAAGCTGGCACCGGTGGACAATATTCACCTTCACAGCTAACATCAACTATGCGACATTCCTTGCCCTGACCACAGGTGACCCCATCGCAGGGATCACGACACTGACAGGCCGGACAACGTGTATGCGCATCCAAAGCAAAACCATATTCACAACCCATGCGACAGGTAAGATCCAAGCAATCCAATTCTTCACGCAACTGTTGACAACTCTCATCGCTGACATTAAAGCCACGCGATTGTGGTATCTCAGTGCCAAAGCTATCAACGCACCAACATTGCTCTACCTCCATTTCAACTAATTCATCATCGGAACTAGGTCGCTTTGGTGCTGGGGCTACTTTCTTGAAATCCGTTTCAAATAGTTGTCCCAAACTCTGTTGACGTTCGGCGCCCATATCAATTACCTTGGCACTGCGTCCCATTGCCATGGCTGGCATTGGGGGCACTCCATCACCAAGACGCACCTTCAACGCACTGTCATCCACACGATAAAGTTTCAAACGTTCCGTATCACGTCGACTACGCTTTGGAACACTATTTAATAGCATGCGCATGCGACGTATGGTATTTTCTTCAAGTATTTTGCGTTGTTCGGCGCGTGTGACACGCACCTTTCGCAATTCACACTGTCGTCCCGCATAGTCACCATCGTCAGTGCAACGTGGTGCTGGCATTGCCAATTGCATGCCTTCCTCTGTACCCTCCATTCGTTCCGAAAAGTCACGTAGATATTCACACACTGTGCGGGGAAAAAAGAAAAATTTTATATATATTTATAAGCGGACTTTTTATCCAGCAGTAGGAGTTGTCATTCTGCATAGCTTTAGTTACAACTTACTAGTCTGTTGATGTGTTGTTTGTTGTTCATCAGCAGCTGCAGCTGGTTCCGGCACAGGACAGCAAACACTTTCAGTTTCCCTATGCAATTTCGTACATTTATATTGCTCCGGGCACATGATGCGATTGCTCATAGAGCGTCCCTGCTTTGTCTCGATTTCAGGCTCAAAGAATGCTGTTGGTTGAAAACTGCGCGCCTGTCGTTCCTGTTCCTCAAAGCAATACATTACTTCGCCACTAACTGTATCTGAGAGTGGAGTGCCAACATCGCAGGGATTGGAATAGGCCAAGTCTGGTTTACAGACGGGCCATGAGGAGCAGAGTGATGAACCAGATTCACATAGCGGATCGGTGGCGACTTCACAATGTGAGCCAATGGCACACTTAAAGCCTTCACAAGGTTCCGAGCACTCACAGGTCGGACAACCATTGTGATCATTCTATACAAAAGAAAAACCAAAAGATACTTAGATTACAGCTGTTAACAAGTTTTTTTTTTTTTTTTACTACCTTAAAGCCATATTCACAGACAGCAGCACAGATATTGGTATCACATTGTTCCATCTGGAAACTGCGTGCATAGGATCGACTTATCATATTCTCCCAACCATCACAATTCACATTATTCGCGGCACCCATTGACTCCTTGATCTTATGTCCAGTGCGTGGATCAACACACCAACAGACTAAACCATTTCTTGAGCATTGTCGAGGCGAATATTGACCGCCAGGACCATTACAATCTGGTATATAACCACGACCCTCGCGCTCATTGATCGAAAGTATATCAGCCAAGGCTTTAGCCTGATGGCAACCCGTCACATTGCTTGGCTGCTGGCAATTGAATTGGCAACCCTTGGTAAAGCAACATTTCTCCATATTGCGACACTCAAGATCATGACTGCAGGGTGCTCCACACATATAGCCAGTGCGTTGAGTATACTGTGCTTGATCCGCGGCTGGACAAATGCCTGGCTTCTGGAATGTCAAAGTGCTGGGACAGCAAACACCATAATCATTGCCCGTCTCAATCATACATTGATATAATGGCGGACATTGAGGTTTCCCAGCATCCTGACCGCATAGAAAAGGTCGCACACTACCCTCAATGGCCAAGGGTAGACCAGCGGGACAATAGTTGGCCAATGAACGCGCCTTCTTACAGCTAGGCAATGGTGGACATGGTTCAGATTTACATTGCACTTCTTGCAATTGACACGATTGTCCATTGGGACATTCAAGCCCATCGCAAGGATCACGACAACGACAAATGGTGCAACCAGTCTGTGCATCTCGTGCGAATCCCGATGGACAAAACATGCGACAAGCTGAGGCAGCACAATGTGCTGGTTCCTTGCATTCCACAGCCGCACGACTGGCATTACGTGTACCAGGCAATTCCACACCATATTCATCAATGCACCAACAATCTTCGCCAGCTTTCTCATTTGCACATTGTATGCTCTCAAATTCACCAGTCTTACGACAACGTGGTATACGCACAGCTCCTACTGCATTTGGTTGCAATGACTTGGCACGTCGCGATTCTGCACGTCGCAAATGTTGACAGGCCGTTAAATTAGCTGTAAAGCAGAAAGCGAAGGGTTGGATGAGAGGTTTTCGTTGACATACTTTCATATTATTCAACTGCAGCAAAATAAACAGCAGTTCAAAACATGTAAGCTATGTAAATGTTTACAAGTAGTTGACTATGAAATACCCGGTATATTACTTGAACATATGTATGTGGCATAATGTAATTTTAACGTGCATAACAATAAGTTCAAATAAACATGAGCTGCCTTAACACTAGCTAAAAGTTCGCTCAAAATTTGATAGCTCTAACTTTAGTATTCTCGGAGATCTAGGCTTAACAGCAAAGTATCCTATATTCCTATATGAATACTTTGTGAATCTTTAGCTAATATAAATAGCAAAACTTTAAGCCTAATGAACTACTTTATATAGAATTGGAAGAGTATGCAAATGATCTAACTACTAAAACATGGATAATGATAAAAACAAATATCAATATGAATACAGAAAAAAAACCTTGGCATGCCATAAATATTGCTGTTGTTTATACTTATCGAGTACTTATAGGCTCACAGTGACGCTCTCTGCTCCCCTCTCTCTCTCTCTCTCTGTGTCTCTCTATCTATCGGCTAATACCCCCGGCTATACAAGACTATACAAGGCATAACATATCGTTAAAAAGAAAAAAACCCAACGTCAGTTTCACTTTTGCTTGAACGTGTCGCGTTCAATATGAATGAAAAAAACAAATTGAAAATTAAAAAAATTAATACAAATGGCTTCGAGTTGCTTGAGGCAGTTGTTGCTGCTGTTGTTGTTGTTGTTGTCATTGTCTCAATGCCAACATTGAGCAGCTTTTGTATGCGAATAACGCGCAATTTTTTGTCCAAAGCGTCGTATGCGCAATTTACTGAAATGGTTTTGAGCCATTAACACTAGCAGATGCTTTTAGTTTGCATAAAATATATATAACTATATATCTCTTTCTCTCTCTATATATATATATATCAATTATGTCTATGTATCTTGATTTGTAAATATGCATAATAAAATGTTTCTCAACTGTAGATTTTGCGATTTTTAAAGGCTTTGTATAAAAAGCAGGGACTGTAACGTTTATAATTTTTTTTAGCAAAAATAACATTTTATAATAAAAAAAAAAATTTAATAAAATCAAAACTTTTAAAGATTCAATAAAAATTAAAATATAATAATTAGTTTTAATTTGTTTTCGTCAAATTTATTTTAAGGGTTAAAATTTTTTAATTTATGAATATAAATATATGCATATATATATATAAATTATTTTTTGACTTTCCAGAATTTTTTTTGCTTCATTTTTTTAAATATTATAATAATTTTTTTTTTAATATTTTTTTTTTAATTAATTTATATTTACAATCCCTAATAAAAAGTCGGAAAAAAATATCAAATAAAAATCTTAAAAATTATCTTTAATTTTTCTTAAAATAAAAACTATATAAACTTCCATAGTTTCGACTTTTTGCAGCTATATTAATTATACAAAAAAAAAAAATATTTTCACCATAAATTAAATGAAAGTTTTTCAATGCAATAAAATTTGATTTGCGATTTCATTTGATTAAATTTTTAAGACATATTGATTGTTCAAGTTTTAGCTTTCAGTTTTTTATTTATTTTTTTTTTTAACATTTTGCCTTGCAGCTAAATGAATGAAAACGTAAGGCAATTAAATGAAATGAACAGCTTAGGAAACGAGAACAACAGCCAACAGATATATATGTATAATCGTGAGAAGCGTGCCTTATACTTATTCTTTTAACTTAATAGAAGCGAAATCAAGTTTGTCGCCTAAGTCTTTCGTTGCTCTAAAAGCTTAAGTGACTTAAAGCAGACAAAACTTGTGGCAAAAAAAAAATAAATAAAAAACTGAAAGCTAAAACTTGAACAATCAATATGTCTTAAAAATTTAATCAAATGAAATCGCAAATCAAATTTTATTGCATTGAAAAACTTTCATTTAATTTATGGTGAAAATATTTTTTTTTTTTGTATAATTAATATAGCTGCAAAAAGTCGAAACTATGGAAGTTTCTTGTGTAGCATATTTACAAATCAGAGAATACATAGACATAATTGATATATATATATATAGAGAGAGAAAGAGATATATAGTTATATATATTTTATTTATCATTATCCATGTTTTAGTAGTTAGATCATTTGCATACTCTTCCAATTCTATATAAAGTAGTTCATTAGGCTTAAAGTTTTGCTATTTATATTAGCTAAAGATTCACAAAGTATTCATATAGGAATATAGGATACTTTGCTGTTAAGCCTAGATCTCCGAGAATACTAAAGTTAGAGCTATCAAATTTTGAGCGAACTTTTAGCTAGTGTTAAGGCAGCTCATGTTTATTTGAACTTATTGTTATGCACGTTAAAATTACATTATGCCACATACATATGTTCAAGTAATATACCGGGTATTTCATAGTCAACTACTTGTAAACATTTACATAGCTTACATGTTTTGAACTGCTGTTTATTTTGCTGCAGTTGAATAATATGAAAGTATGTCAACGAAAACCTCTCATCCAACCCTTCGCTTTCTGCTTTACAGCTAATTTAACGGCCTGTCAACATTTGCGACGTGCAGAATCGCGACGTGCCAAGTCATTGCAACCAAATGCAGTAGGAGCTGTGCGTATACCACGTTGTCGTAAGACTGGTGAATTTGAGAGCATACAATGTGCAAATGAGAAAGCTGGCGAAGATTGTTGGTGCATTGATGAATATGGTGTGGAATTGCCTGGTACACGTAATGCCAGTCGTGCGGCTGTGGAATGCAAGGAACCAGCACATTGTGCTGCCTCAGCTTGTCGCATGTTTTGTCCATCGGGATTCGCACGAGATGCACAGACAGGTTGCACCATTTGTCGTTGTCGTGATCCTTGCGATGGGCTTGAATGTCCCAATGGACAATCGTGTCAATTGCAAGAAGTGCAATGTAAATCTGAACCATGTCCACCATTGCCTAGCTGTAAGAAGGCGCGTTCATTGGCCAACTATTGTCCCGCTGGTCTACCCTTGGCCATTGAGGGTAGTGTGCGACCTTTTCTATGCGGTCAGGATGCTGGGAAACCGCAATGTCCGCCATTATATCAATGTATGATTGAGACGGGCAATGATTATGGCGTTTGCTGTCCCAGCACTTTGACATTCCAGAAGCCAGGCATTTGTCCAGCCGCGGATCAAGCACAGTATACTCAACGCACTGGCTATATGTGTGGAGCACCCTGCAGTCATGATCTTGAGTGTCGCAATATGGAGAAATGTTGCTTTACCAAGGGTTGCCAATTCAATTGCCAGCAGCCAAGCAATGTGACGGGTTGCCATCAGGCTAAAGCCTTAGCGGATATACTTTCGATCAATGAGCGTGAGGGTCGTGGTTATATACCAGATTGTAATGGTCCTGGCGGTCAATATTCGCCTCGACAATGCTCAAGAAATGGTTTAGTCTGTTGGTGTGTTGATCCACGCACTGGACATAAGATCAAGGAGTCAATGGGTGCCGCGAATAATGTGAATTGTGATGGTTGGGAGAATATGATAAGTCGATCCTATGCACGCAGTTTCCAGATGGAACAATGTGATACCAATATCTGTGCTGCTGTCTGTGAATATGGCTTTAAGGTAGTTAAAAAAATGTCTGAAACTTGTTAACAGCTGTAATCTAAGTATCTTTTGGTTTTTCTTTTGTATAGAATGATCACAATGGTTGTCCGACCTGTGAGTGCTCGGAACCTTGTGAAGGCTTTAAGTGTGCCATTGGCTCACATTGTGAAGTCGCCACCGATCCGCTATGTGAATCTGGTTCATCACTCTGCTCCTCATGGCCCGTCTGTAAACCAGACTTGGCCTATTCCAATCCCTGCGATGTTGGCACTCCACTCTCAGATACAGTTAGTGGCGAAGTAATGTATTGCTTTGAGGAACAGGAACGACAGGCGCGCAGTTTTCAACCAACAGCATTCTTTGAGCCTGAAATCGAGACAAAGCAGGGACGCTCTATGAGCAATCGCATCATGTGCCCGGAGCAATATAAATGTACGAAATTGCATAGGGAAACTGAAAGTGTTTGCTGTCCTGTGCCGGAACCAGCTGCAGCTGCTGATGAACAACAAACAACACATCAACAGACTAGTAAGTTGTAACTAAAGCTATGCAGAATGACAACTCCTACTGCTGGATAAAAAGTCCGCTTATAAATATATATAAAATTTTTCTTTTTTCCCCGCACAGTGTGTGAATATCTACGTGACTTTTCGGAACGAATGGAGGGTACAGAGGAAGGCATGCAATTGGCAATGCCAGCACCACGTTGCACTGACGATGGTGACTATGCGGGACGACAGTGTGAATTGCGAAAGGTGCGTGTCACACGCGCCGAACAACGCAAAATACTTGAAGAAAATACCATACGTCGCATGCGCATGCTATTAAATAGTGTTCCAAAGCGTAGTCGACGTGATACGGAACGTTTGAAACTTTATCGTGTGGATGACAGTGCGTTGAAGGTGCGTCTTGGTGATGGAGTGCCCCCAATGCCAGCCATGGCAATGGGACGCAGTGCCAAGGTAATTGATATGGGCGCCGAACGTCAACAGAGTTTGGGACAACTATTTGAAACGGATTTCAAGAAAGTAGCCCCAGCACCAAAGCGACCTAGTTCCGATGATGAATTAGTTGAAATGGAGGTAGAGCAATGTTGGTGCGTTGATAGCTTTGGCACTGAGATACCACAATCGCGTGGCTTTAATGTCAGCGATGAGAGTTGTCAACAGTTGCGTGAAGAATTGGATTGCTTGGATCTTACCTGTCGCATGGGTTGTGAATATGGTTTTGCTTTGGATGCGCATACACGTTGTCCGGCCTGTCAGTGTCGTGATCCCTGCGATGGGGTCACCTGTGGTCAGGGCAAGGAATGTCGCATAGTTGATGTTAGCTGTGAAGGTGAATATTGTCCACCGGTGCCAGCTTGCTTACCACGTAAACCGGGACAATGCCCATATTTGCAGGTGCCGCGACCCACCGTAGTTTGGATGCCAACATTTGCAGTTATGAATGTGCACAGAATCACATTGTGATACACATTCGCTGTTGCTCCAACGGTTGTGGCACACAGTGTGTGGAGCCACAACTGAACGACATGTCAACATCTACAGGCATCAAGTACATCAAAGTTTCCAATTGGGCATTGCGGCACGTCAAATGACAGTGGCACAATGTGATGTGGCGACAGGCAGTTGGGAGCAAGTACAATGTTCGCCCGATGGACATTGCTAGGTGTGTTGATGCACAGGGACAACTGATCGGCTAGCACTAAAATTTAAAGCACCTGCCACGCCCATTTTAAAGATAAACGCTAGTTATGCTTCTGCCATGCCCAAAACCAAATGCGATTTAAGCTGTGGAAAGTGGCTACCGAATGGATATCCATGGTTGTCGACTTGCCAATGTCAACTTTTGTGATGAGGTTAGCTGTGCCAGCG
>JBAMBR010005522.1:0-11121 GCA_037044475.1 Zaprionus obscuricornis | reverse complement strand
GGGACAACGTAGTCCGGGTAAATTTGGTGATGATGTCAAAGAAGCATTGGCCAAAGCAGTTGAATTCTATCAAGAGAATCTACAACTAATGCGTGATCTTGGTGATCGTGGTGCACAAGGGCGTGCCTGTGGTAATCTTGGCAATACATATTATCTACTTGGTGACTTTCAGGTAATGTTATCTCTTTCACGCTCTCTCTATATATAAATACAAGTTAATAATTTTTTGACACTTAATGACAGGCTGCCATTGAGCATCATCAGGAACGTTTGCGTATTGCACGTGAATTTGGTGATCGTGCTGCGGAACGACGCGCCAATAGTAATCTTGGCAATTCGCATATCTTTCTGGGACAATTTGAAGATGCAGCCGAACATTATAAACGCACGTTAGCTCTTGCCATGGAATTGGGTGAACGTGAAGTAGAGGCACAATCCTGTTATAGTCTGGGTAATACATATACATTGCTGCATGAGTTTACCACAGCCATTGAGTATCATCATCGTCATTTGGCCATTGCCCAAGAGTTGGGTGATCGAATTGGCGAGGCGCGTGCCTGTTGGTCATTGGGCAATGCACATTCGGCTATTGGTAATAATGAGAAGGCATTGCAATATGCTGAATCACATTTACAGTTGGCCAAGGAGCTGCATGATCCTGTTGGAGAAAGTACAGCACGTGTAAATATTTCTGATTTACGTAAATTACTTGGTATGCCAGAGGCTGATCATACACCAACGCCAGAGGAAGAACGTTCAAGTGCATCCGATCATTCGGCAAGTGGACATCAGTCTGATGGCTCAGAGAATTCACAGGGACGCATGGTAGAGTTTACAATGACTTTTATGTTAAATAGTTGAATAAATTATTGCTTCGTTTTTAAAGGTACGCGTACGTCGCCAGAGCATGGAACAGTTGGATTTGATTAAGATTACACCGGATGGCAAACGTTTGCAGGAGGAGAAAAATAAAGCGGCCACAGCGGCCAATACAAAAGCCAAAGAAGATGATTTCTTCGAGTTACTTTCACGTTCACAATCGAAGCGCATGGATGATCAACGTTGTTCCATTAAAATTAATAGTGCCGGTGGTATTGGTAATACTACTGCCACGGGCGCCATTGCAACAGGTGCTACACGCAAGCCATTGGTGCAACAGAATTCATTATTTGTAGATCCAACAAATTTACCGGGTCTCAAATCGCCATCATCGGCTATGCCACCGGCTATTAGTCATCCACCATTGGCACGTAGCGCGACAACAACTCAACAACCAGATGATGCATTCTTAGATATGTTAATGCGTTGCCAGGGCTCAAGATTGGAGGAACAACGTTCCGAATTGCCGCGTGCACATGTCACAATGGATGCTGAGGCACCACAATTGCAGGCGCCTGAAGCAGCTGCAGCAACTGGTGGTCGTGGCGGTGCTGCAGGACGTGGCACTACAGTGCCAGATGAAGATTTCTTTTCGCTCATTATGAAAGTGCAAAGTGGACGCATGGAAGATCAACGTGCATCAATACCATTTGGGGGTTTCAATAATGCACAGCGCAATGCGCGTACGAACCAAAATAATAATAATAACAATAATAACAACAATGCTGGCAGTGGTAGTGGCAGTGGTGGTGGTGGTGCTGCTGCCAAGTAAACATGTCCATGTCCAGAATTTCCAACATTTTGTTATACGTAAAAATTTATTTCTATTTTTTTTTCTTGGCCATTTGATTTTTTTTTCTTTTTTGTATGCCACGATTGGCCTTCTTTTGGTCCAATTGGCAAAATTAATTCTAATTTTGGCTAAAAACAAAAAAGAAAACGGCTGCGAAGCATTTGTTGTAAGAATTACATATATATATATATACACACACACACACATACACATAGAGATATATGAGAACTTTTTGCAGCTCTCAAGCATCTAAAAAACAAAACAAAAAAATGGAGAAAAACACAAATAACCAAAAATTATTATTTTCTATAAATTTACATATACATATAAATATATACATTGAGTAGTTGTTGCAACATAATTGATAGCTAATAGTTGCAACATGCTCAATTTCTATATGCATCGTTCTTCCATTTTGATGCATTTCTTTATTATGTGTTTTGTCAACAAATTTCAAAAAAATTTTTAAAAAGTAGCCAAAAAAGAAAAATTAAAAAAAAATTAACTCAAGATATTTAACTTTTGTTAATATCACAAGTTTTGCTCATTAAATATTTATAAGCCTAAAGTTCTAATTTTATAAACATTCCCATTAATTCGATTTATTTATTATCTACATTTTTTATTATCATCATTTATTTTTTGTACATCAAATATTTAATATAATTTATAAATTTTTTTTAAAAAGCATGAAAATTCATATTTCCATTTTGTAAAATTTTTCTAAAAATTAAATTTACATTTTTTTTATTACATAACATTTTTAAAAATTATAATTTAATATTTTTTTTTGGCTACTTTTGAAAATTTTTTTTTTGCTGAAAATTGACAAAACATTAAAACTCGAAACATACCATAAAAAAAAACAAAAATACAAAATACAAAATACAAATACAAACAAATATACAAAATACAAAAAATATTAACATACTCACCGTTTGCATAGATATTAGTAATTGTAAAACTATCGCAAAGAACTATCGTCTTAACACAATTTTCCCAAGCAAACTTCTACAACGATAGTTTTGCAATTCTATAAAGAAAAAGTAGTTGATGCAGTTACAAAAAGCTAATAAGAAAAAATAAATAAATAATAATAATGAAATTATATTTAATGATATTCGAGCAATATTTTTGCTTCTTAAAATCACAGACAAAAGAAAATTGAATGAATTATTATTATATACATATGCATATATATACGATATTAATATTTTAATTGCATGCAACAACCGAAAAGCACATACGATTTAAAAATGATTCAAATTATATTAAAATTAGCTTAAGTGTCCAAATAGTCCAAAAATCATAAACAATATTATCTTCGGCGTGCCGTAGATGTCATACTCTTGCAGGCTTTAACATTAATTTTTTCATACAAAAAGTGAATTTTCAAGCGATCGTGGCAATGGTAGCTATATGATATAGTGCTGCGATTTAAATTTGTGATGTCGTCACTAAATTCAAATCCAGGAAATTTAAATTTTCGACCGATCGTAGCAATGGTAGCTATATGATACAGTAAGAGTTCCAATGCGACCGGCTCCGACAGCTTATGGTCATAGGAAAAATAATATGCCAATTTTTTTTTAAATATTTTGAAAATTAAGAGACACACATATATACAGATTTGAAATCTGATGTGAATACTGATCAAGAATATATATATTTTTTTCCTTTATTATAGCCTCTGCAAGGGTATAAAAATAGCTCAAAAATACAAAAAAAAAAAACATTTAGTCTACAAAAAAAAAAAATTAAAAAAAATAGAATTCTTTATACTTTGCTCAATTTTGCTCTATGTATAACTTTCAACTCTACTCTAATCTAGACACCGACAGACAGACAAATACACTAACATACATTGCATATTTATGCGCAAATTGCATTTGCAAAACGTTTTCCAAAATTGTAACAATTGTAACAAAACTAATGCATTTTTCTACTGAAACTCTTCAAGAACTTACATATTATTATATATAACTGTATAAAAAAAAAAAAGTAAAAATTTATTTTCTTATTTTGAATTTTTTTTTTTCACAAGATATTTAACGGTTTTTTGCCACTGTTGAGCTATACTTTTTTTTTGTAAAAGGCTCCTGGCACCGTTTCTAGTATATAGTCTACAATATACAAAAATTATACAGATATAAATGGTATATACCAAAAATATACTAAATATACCGAAAACAAAAAAAAAATACCGATTGCATGAAATGAAGCCAAAATTTATTAATGTTATTAATGAATGTAAAATGAATATTGATAAATGAAAACTATAACGATGATAACGTTATAATGATAATGATAATGATCAGATCAGATCAGTTAATATGATGATAATGTATTATTATTATTATTAAAAACTATTAAAATCAAAAAAACAAAAACTGTTTGCTGAAAAAATTTCTGGTCGTTTCATTTTTAATCGTTTTTTTTTTATATAAAGCTTTATTCATAAATTAATCAACTTACAGAACTAGAAAGTATTATTATTATTATTATTATTATATAGTTTAAATATTATAATAATAAGTTTTGCTTGTAAAATACTTGCAAAAATTATTATCTTAAATCTTTGAAAAATGTATTTACAAATTCATTTCCTATAAAAAAAGAGAGAAAAAAAAGCCTTAAACAACAACAACAGCAAAACTTATAAAGTTTTTACGCTTTAATTCGTTTAATACTCTCCGGTTGTGCTTCATCTAGCACAAATATAGGCAATGAATAATCAATAGGTTTCTCAGCATTACAATTAGCCGATAAATCAGTTGCCTTTGGATAATCAAGATATGCATTTTTATAAAGTGTTTTATGCCAGCCACGTTTAAGCATTACATAGACTATGAAAATGCTAACTAAAAATGCTGAACAACTTGCCATAACAAACATGGCCAATTGTACGGATTCATCAGCAGCTGTTGCTGCTTGCGGTTGTGTTGGTACCGCTGTACGATGTACAAAATGTGAACGTGTTAAATCGGGACGGAAATAACCATTGACCAATTGAAAGGCGCCCGTTGTTATTGCAGATTCAATGGCAAATGCCATATCAACTTTAGCATCATTATGCAATTCGAAACGTACAATAACGGAACCATCAAAATTCTCCTGAACACGTAAATTCTCTAAAGCATCGCCCAATAATTGTTGTAATTCTCGACGTATTGAATCATAAACATTGCGTACACTTTGTCCGCTACTATTGGTCATATGCAGCTCAATGGATACAGCTTCAATGGGTACATGTTCACAATGATGATCACCTTGGCCAAAGACATGTGAGGATTGTAATTGATTGCCGGCAGCATCGACACACCAACAATTGCGTTCATTACATTGTAGTGGACGGAAAGCGCCTGCCTCATCACAACTTACGGGAAATGTTGCAGTTGTTACCAGGGCGCGACAACGTGTTGTATTTAACTGTAGAGGTTGCATTGGCGATGATTCGACGGAGAATTGTGAATCTAATAAAGAATTGGATAATTCCATGACACGCTCTGTTATTGCCTCGACAGTTGTTGTGGATGTCTGTTGCTGCTGCTGCTGCTCCAATTTGGTTTCTACTTCATCCAAGTCAAAGTCATCACTGCTCACATCATTCAATTGTGTCAATTGTCCAATTAATTGTTCCATCAGCGGATCTTGTAGATCATAATTTTTACGATTACGCGCTTGGCGACTATTACATATTGGTTCAATGTCTCGGGTTAAGGTGCCTTTGAGTGGTGCTCCTTTGCGATCCGCACACCAGCAGACACCATAGGGACTTGGTGGCACCTCCTCCGATTGTCTGGGACTGGCAAATGCACGACTTACAATTTCTGTTGTACGTGGCGTTGTGTTCAGTGCTGGCTGTTTGCCTAGACACTGTACGGGACTCCAGTGACCGGTGATGGGATCACAACGTGGCTGAAACCAGACGGATGAGTGTCCACTGCGTTGAGCTGCCAAACTGTTCTTTAACTTAAGACGTTCGCATTGTGTGAGCACTGTCAGAGAGCAAAGGAAGCATTAAAAGCTTGTTAGTATAGACTATGAAATACCCTGTAACTTACCTGGACAAACGGAATTGCAAGCCAATTCGTTGTGGAAAAGATTCTTAGTCTGGCAAGCAGCTGCCGTTGCATCAATATGCACTGCAATACATTTGTTGGCCTTGGGACTAAAGCGATAACGGGTTGCATTACGTTCACTCTTTGCATTGGCCAAGCATACATTATCCATGGATTCAAAGCATACGTCGCGTGTCTTGGAACAACAAACGCCACGATTACTTACGGGATTCAATTGGCAAGTGTGCGTTGTGGGGCATGCCTCATGTTCGTTGTGTGGACCACAGCTAACATCAAGATCACCCTGCTGCAATGGATTACCCTCGGCACAGACCGAAGCACGTCGTGGCACACAGATGGGCATTTTGGGGCAAGGACTGTCCACACATTCGACACTAATCAGTTGACATTCCTCATCGCTGGCACAGCTAACCTCATCACAAAAGTTGCGACATTGGCAAGTCGGACAACCATGGATATCCATTTGGTAGCCACTTTCACAGCTTAAATTGCATTTGGTTTTGGGCATGGGACAAGCATAACTAGAGTTTACTTGGCAAATGGGCGTGGCAGGTGCTTTAACTTTAGTGCCAGCCATTGGTTGTCCCTGTGCATCAACACACCAGCAATGTCCATCGGGCGAACATTGTACTTGCTCCCAACTGCCTGTCGCCACATCACATTGTGCCACTGTCATTTGACGTGCCGGGATGCCCAATTCGGAACTTTGATGTAATTGTATGCCCTGTAGATGTTGACATGCCGTCTTCAGTTGTGGCTCCACACACTGTGTGCCACAACCGTTGGAGCAACAGCGTCGCGAGCCTTCACAATGTGCATCAGTGCGACATTCATAACTGCAAATGTTGGCATCCAAATTATCTGTGGGTCCTGGCGGCACCAAATATGGGCATTGTCCCGGTTTACGTGGTAAACAAGCTGGCACCGGTGGACAATATTCACCTTCACAGCTAACATCAACTATGCGGCATTCCTTGCCCTGACCACAGGTGACACCATCACAGGGATCACGACACTGACAGGCCGGACAACGTGTATGCGCATCCAAAGCAAAACCATATTCACAACCCATGCGACAAGTGAGATCCAAGCAATCCAATTCCTCACGCAACTGTTGACAACTCTCATCGCTGACATTAAAGCCACGCGATTGTGGTATCTCAGTGCCAAAGCTATCAACGCACCAACATTGCTCTACCTCCATTTCAACTAATTCATCATCGGAACTAGGTCGCTTTGGTGCTGGGGCTACTTTCTTGAAATCCGTTTCGAATAGTTGTCCCAAACTTTGTTGACGTTCGGCGCCCATATCAATTACC
Organism: Zaprionus obscuricornis; assembly: GCA_037044475.1. Lineage (NCBI taxonomy): Eukaryota > Metazoa > Arthropoda > Insecta > Diptera > Drosophilidae > Zaprionus > Zaprionus obscuricornis. The sequence goes on along the minus strand of JBAMBR010005522.1, from coordinate 4,048 downwards.
TTGGCACTACGTCCCATTGCCATGGCTGGCATTGGGGGCACTCCATCACCAAGACGCACCTTTAATGCACTGTCATCCACACGATAGAGTTTCAAGCGTTCCGTATCACGTCGACTACGCTTTGGCACACTGTTTAGTAGCATGCGCATGCGACGTATGGTATTTTCTTCAAGTATTTTGCGTTGTTCGGCGCGTGTGACACGCACCTTGCGCAATTCACACTGTCGTCCCGCATAGTCACCATCGTCAGTGCAACGTGGTGCTGGCATTGCCAATTGCATGCCTTCCTCTGTACCCTCCATGCGTTCCGAAAAGTCACGTAGATATTCACACACTGTGCGGGGAAAAAAGAAAAATTTTATTTATATTTATAAGCGGACTTTTCATCCAGCAGTAGGAGTTGTCATTCTGCATAGCTTTAGTTTCAACTTACTAGTCTGTTGATGTGTTGTTTGTTGTTCATCAGCAGGTGCAGCTGGTTCCGGCACAGGACAGCAAACACTTTCAGTTTCTCGATGCAATTTCGTACATTTATATTGCTCCGGGCACATGATGCGATTGCTCATAGAGCGTCCCTGCTTTGTCTCGGTTTCAGGCTCAAAGAATGCTGTTGGTTGAAAACTGCGCGCCTGTCGTTCCTGTTCCTCAAAGCAATACATTACTTCGCCACTAACTGTATCCGAGAGTGGAGTGCCAACATCGCAGGGATTGGAATAGGCCAAGTCTGGTTTACAGACGGGCCATGAGGAGCAGAGTGATGAACCAGATTCACATAGCGGATCGGTGGCCACTTCACAATGTGAGCCAATTGCACACTTGAAGCCCTCACAAGGTTCCGAGCACTCACAGGTCGGACAACCATTGTGATCATTCTATACAAAAGAAAAACCAAAAGATACTTAGATTACAGCTGTTAACAAGTTTAAGACATTTTTTAACTACCTTAAAGCCATATTCACAGACAGCCGCACAGATGTTGGTATCACATTGTTCCATCTGGAAACTGCGTGCATAGGAGCGACTTATCATATTCTCCCAACCATCACAATTCACATTATTCGCGGCACCCATTGACTCCTTGATCTTATGTCCAGTGCGTGGATCAACACACCAACAGACTAAACCATTTCTTGAGCATTGTCGAGGCGAATATTGACCGCCAGGACCATTACAATCTGGTATATAACCACGACCCTCGCGCTCATTGATCGAAAGTATATCAGCCAAGGCTTTAGCCTGATGGCAACCCGTCACATTGCTTGGCTGCTGGCAATTGAATTGGCAACCCTTGGTAAAGCAACATTTCTCCATATTGCGACACTCAAGATCATGACTGCAGGGTGCTCCACACATATAGCCAGTGCGTTGAGTATACTGTGCTTGATCCGCGGCTGGACAAATGCCTGGCTTCTGGAATGTCAAAGTGCTGGGACAGCAAACACCATAATCATTGCCCGTCTCAATCATACATTGATATAATGGCGGACATTGAGGTTTCCCAGCATCCTGACCGCATAGAAAAGGTCGCACACTACCCTCAATGGCCAAGGGTAGACCAGCGGGACAATAGTTGGCCAATGAACGCGCCTTCTTACAGCTAGGCAATGGTGGACATGGTTCAGATTTACATTGCACTTCTTGCAATTGACACGATTGTCCATTGGGACATTCAAGCCCATCGCAAGGATCACGACAACGACAAATGGTGCAACCAGTCTGTGCATCTCGTGCGAATCCCGATGGACAAAACATGCGACAAGCTGAGGCAGCACAATGTGCTGGTTCCTTGCATTCCACAGCCGCACGACTGGCATTACGTGTACCAGGCAATTCCACACCATATTCATCAATGCACCAACAATCTTCGCCAGCTTTCTCATTTGCACATTGTATGCTCTCAAATTCACCAGTCTTACGACAACGTGGTATACGCACAGCTCCTACTGCATTTGGTTGCAATGACTTGGCACGTCGCGATTCTGCACGTCGCAAATGTTGACAGGCCGTTAAATTAGCTGTAAAGCAGAAAGCGAAGGGTTGGATGAGAGGTTTTCGTTGACATACTTTCATATTATTCAACTGCAGCAAAATAAACAGCAGTTCAAAACATGTAAGCTATGTAAATGTTTACAAGTAGTTGACTATGAAATACCCGGTATATTACTTGAACATATGTATGTGGCATAATGTAATTTTAACGTGCATAACAATAAGTTCAAATAAACATGAGCTGCCTTAACACTAGCTAAAAGTTCGCTCAAAATTTGATAGCTCTAACTTTAGTATTCTCGGAGATCTAGGCATAACAGCAAAGTATCCTATATTCCTATATGAAAACTTTGGGAATCTTTAGCTAATATAAATAGCAATACTTTAAGCCTAATGAACTACTTTATATAGAAGTGGAAGAGTATGCAAATGATCTAACTACTAAAACATGGATAATGATAAAAACAAATATCAATATGAATACAGAAAAAAAACCTTGGCATGCCATAAACATTGCTGCTATTAATACTTATCGAGTACTTATAGGCTCACAGTGACGCTCTCTGCTCCCCTCTCTCTCTCTCTCTCTGTGTCTCTCTATCTATCGGCTAATACCCCCGGCTATACAAGACTATACAAGGCATAACATATTGTTAAAAAAAAAACCCAACGTCAGTTTCACTTTTGCTTGAACGTGTCGCGTTCAATATGAATGAAAAAAACAAATTGAAAATTAAAAAAATTAATACAAATGGCTTCGAGTTGCTTGAGGCAGTTGTTGCTGCTGTTGTTGTTGTTGTTGTCATTGTCTCAATGCCAACATTGAGCAGCTTTTGTATGCGAATAACGCGCAATTTTTTGTCCAAAGCGTCGTATGCGCAATTTACTGAAATGGTTTTGAGCCATTAACACTAGCGGATGCTTTTAGTTTTGCATATAGTATATATAACTATATATATATCTTTCTCTCTCTATATATATAAGTATATATTAAGTATTCTCTGATTTGTAAATATGCTACACAAGGCTTAGTCATTGTCTATTTTGCCATACTACTAAATGCTTATGTAATTGAGGCATCATACAACTTCTCCTCCATTTACCTCCCACTTCATAGTCTAGCCGCTTTTCCTATACGCAACGTTGGTTTTTTTTTTTTTTTCTTTTTGGTTTTTTTTTTTTGGGATTTCGTAAAACCGTCGACGCGCTCAATGCGCTTTGGACATTTGCTTTACGACGTCGTAGCCCAACGTAATTGCATTTGCTATGCACATTCGTTTGCAATTGGCTTTCAAGTGAGCATTAACTAGACAATTGTCTTGAACTGTATCGAATCATTGACCTGGCCAATAGACAACCAAGTTCTTCAACTTGGCTAGCCTCATGGGGAAATTCCAATTGTTGTTACGTATGCCATGTTATGTTTCTTACGGAAATCTTTCAATGTTTTTTTTTTCTATTGGCATAATAAAATGTTTCTCAACTGTAGATTTTGCGATTTTTAAAGGCTTTGTATAAAAAGCAGGGACTGTAACGTTTATAATTTTTTTTAGCAAAAATAACATTTTATAATAAAAAAAAAAAATGTAATAAAATCAAAACTTTTAAAGATTCAATAAAAATTAAAATATAATAATTAGTTTTAATTTGTTTTCGTCAAATTTATTTTAAGGGTTAAAATTTTTTAATTTATGAGTTTATCCTGAATATATAAATATATGCAATATATATATATATTATTTTTTGACTTTCCAGAATTTTTTTTGTTTCATTTTTTTTTTAATTAATTTATATTTACAATCCCTAATAAAAAGTCGGAAAAAAATATCAAATAAAAATCTTAAAAATTATCTTTAATTTTTCTTAAAATAAAAACTATATAAACTTCCATAGTTTCGACTTTTTGCAGCTATATTAATTATACAAAAAAAAAATATTTTCACCATAAATTAAATGAAAGTTTTTCAATGCAATAAAATTTGATTTGCGATTTCATTTGATTAAATTTTTAAGACATATTGATTGTTCAAGTTTTAGCTTTCAGTTTTTTATTTATTTT
>JBAMBR010005517.1:0-19701 GCA_037044475.1 Zaprionus obscuricornis | reverse complement strand
TGTAGCTAGTGTACAAATTAATCACTTTAACATTTTGTCTAATTAAAGTGCAACATGCAACGTCATAAAGATAATATTTTTTTTTAATGTTATACTACTGCTACATATGTATGTACAAGCAGCACGTGCAAGTTGCTTTAAGTTGTAACTGAAAAGTGAAACTATATAATTGATATATATGTATATATATATGGTATATCTTATCTAATATATCTATTAGACATATATAATAAATTATTAATATAATGAATATGAATTGCTTGCATATAAAATATAGTTGAGCGTCTTATCTTATCATACATATATGTTTCTTCAGTGAAATATATGATAGTGTATGACAATAAGGCAAACAAGTGCAATTTCTGTTAATTTTCATTACAATTGTTTGGCAAAGTAGCGCATAGAGCAAGTCAAAACAACCAAATGAATAAATATTTATATATATAATATAAATATATATATAAAATATAATATAAAATAACAAGCGTAAATAAATTAAAAAAGATTATCAAAAGTGCAGAGGTTAATATTAAATAATAAAAAAAATATTATATATATGTACAAATATTACGAAAATTTGTCAGTAATTGATAATACGGCATGAGTTTGCATAAATTATTATATACCTTTAAATACCCTTACTTTGGGTATTATATATTTAATAAGAAACGTGTCACATGCAAAGACTTCTACTTGCCTATAAAAATTACTAGTGTAACTATGATTTTAAGGCGTTACTAGTGATAACAATGTTTTATTACAGTTACTATAATTTTATGCAAAAATAATTCTTTAACAATTTGAAAGCACGAAAGTTCCAGACTAAGATTATATCTAGAGTTGTTAATTTCTACATATTTACAGCTCTTCCGGCATGGTCCACGCACGCCAGTCACGACATATCCCAAGGATCCGCATATTAACGAAACCTATGCACCCTATGGCTGGGGACAACTAACAAATGTAAGTAAATTGCAAAATCTTTTTGCGTAGCTTAAATAATAATTAAATTTTTAAATTTAGGATGCCAAAGTGGAGCTTTATAAAATAGGTAAACAGCTGCGCAAGCGTTATAAGGAGTTTTTACCAGACTACTATCAACCTGATGTAAGTTTCAATATATATTTATATTTGATATATAATTAATTTTGTCTATTATTTCAATAGCTGCTTTTAGCACAATCATCAGAATCGCCACGTACCATTATGTCGCTGCAATTAGTGTTAGCAGGTCTATTTCCGCCGGAGAATACGCCAATGGAGTGGAATACTATGCTCAATTGGCAGCCTATACCAATCTTTACAGAGCCTGTGGAAACTGATTTAGTAAATATATAGATTATTATACTTTGACTGCAATTTTACTAATTTTTAATTTTGTTTTACAGCGTTTGCGACAGAAAGTGCCTTGCCCGCGTTATGATGAAGCCGTTTGGGAAGTAATGCATTCACCCGAAGTGCTTGCAGTACATCAAGAGAATGCAGAACTATTGAAAAATTTAACAGATTTAACGGGTCTCAATGTTAGCTATACACATGTTGTAACCGATATTTATATATCGCTGCTATGTGAACAATCTTACGGTCTGCAGTTACCAGAATGGACCAAAGAATATTTTCCAGACAAAATGCGTAACTTGGCTGCTAAATCATATTCCTATGATGCTTATACAACGGAAATGCGTAAAATCAAGGGCGGCTTCTTTCTAGAAGATATGTATCAGCAATTGCAATCAAAAATCGCTGGAAAACTTAAGCCAAGCAATAGAAAAATGTTTATTGCCTGTGGACACGATTGGACAATAGCAAATGTATTGAATGCTTTGGATGTTTGGGGAACACAAATGCCACGTTTCTCAGCACTAATTGCATTTGAATTGCATAAACGTAAGGATACAGGGGAATATTTTGTAGAAATCTATTTCCAAAATGATCCTGACAAGGAACCAAAACTACTGCAAGTGCCCGGCTGTGAGAAACAGTGTCCCATTGAACAGCTTTTGGAGTTGACGAAACATGTGCTGCCAGATGCAAGCTATGAACAGCTCTGTGTTCCACGGGGTACTAGCCATGGTCCTAGCATTGCCTATCACTAGATGCTAGTTAGATAAATCAGCAGTATTAGCTATACTATGTGTAAATATATCTAAAAATCTAATATTAACACTCGTTTTTTTTTTATCCCATTGAACTTATCTAAGACAATTATATTATAATACTGCAATATGTGATTGAGTTGCACGCGATTTGGACAAGCAGAGCTTATCCAGAATATAATATGCGTGTAGTCGCTATATAGATCATATGCCAGAGGGTAGTTTAAAAAGTTTTAAAGCTGCAGAGAAAACTTATACTCATAGTCAATAAATATTTTTGCAAGGTTTAGAAATTTTTCAGGATCAATTTTTTCCAGGAAACTTTTCATAACTATAAATATGACTGTAAAGTTGGGAATTTCAATCCAAATCTCCTACCTCATATTTTAAATGTTGGAATATTAGATAAGTGAATAATTAGAAGTGAAGATTATTATAAAATTCATATATCATACTTCCAAGTACTTCTAAAGCTACCCTCTCAATACTAAACTGTAGCAAAAATGAAATTAAAAGGTTTGCTACTTGAACTTATAAAACAAACAGAATTCGATCTAAAGTCAAACAGTTTGCCAACAAAGTTTCGCATAACTTAAAGTCTTAATAAGAAGAGCAATAAAAAAATTGTTATGTAAATTTAAAAAACAATTTTTGGCAGCTGTGCACAGTGAGCAACAAATTAAAATGAGATCAAGTAAACGCATGCAAAATAATTAATTAACATAAGTGCAATAACAACAACAGCAAATTTTACTGAGATTTATAACTGACAGATGACAGTGAATCTGGTGACGAAATCTTTGCTCGTAAATTAAGGAGGCGCCAAAGATGCCTCTGCACTGTAAGTTTGACACTGTGGGAGTGTGTGCGTGTGTGTGTGTGTGTGAGAGAGAGTGATGTTTGTTTGCGATTTAAAACGTCAAGAATGTTGCGACGGCAGAGCTCAATGTACGATCACTTACAGGCAATGCGACAAAAACACAATAGACTCACACAACAATAACAATAACAGCTGCAGCAACAACAACAACAAGAATAACATTTAAAATAAAAATAATAATAGTAAAAAAAAAGCGTCGCTGACGGTGACGAAAGCATTTTGAGATAATGAAACGATAAAAGACATATGTATGTATACATAAAGTACATACAAACATACATACAAATACATGCGTATGTATGTATATATATATAATACTTTTGTAGGTCTATTATATATTCTGCATATTGTCGCACGGTGTATATCGTTTTGGTGTGTATAAATTATGACAGTACAGCGTAAGCATTCTCTTGAACAGCTGAGTAATAGTAGTTATCCGTTATCTGAATTATCCGTTATACGTTAATCGGCGTTAATATTTTGATAATAATACAATTCGCTTATCATAAAAGCATTAGAGAAATGACGCGTTACAGAAAGTTACAATATATAGCAAGAAGACGCGAAACAGAACAATAGAAACTTCAAAGTTTGTTCATGGCAAATAAATACAACATAAAATAAAATTTATATTTATTTTTGTTTATTTTGTTGATAAGACGAGCAACAAAGTATTTTTTGTTTTGTTTTTTTTTTTTGTTTTGTATTTGTTTTTGTATTACAGAGAAAGGCGCCCTCGAAACCAGTTTTATACAACTTTGCAAATTAATACAAAATACATTTTATTTGTATTAGTTATTGTTTTTATTGTTGTTGTTTTTAACCATGTATATATATTTTTTTTATGAACAGCATAATTAAAGTTGCCGAAAAACACAAAACCGAAACTTGAAAAAAAGCTATGTATCTGTATTTCTTTTAATTTGTATGTTTCTAGCCGTTCAGAGCGCGTTAACGTTTGGTCGCTTCGCTATTAGCGCCAAGTAAATAAATATATATAAAAAAAAAACAACCGAGAATCGCGAAGCCATCAAGCTGAAGTCAAAGCCCAACCCGACCAAGCCATATATATAGCACGTCTACCAAAATGCCGCGTTCGCATTTCACTAGGAATCACTGCCTCGCAATGACGGGCAGCTTAACAGCATTCGCGCTGCTGATCTTGTGCTTTACACATTCAACGATCATCACGGGCAAGATCACTGATCCAGGCACCGATGAGTCTACATTAGAACTGTTGCATGTGGTAAGTACATGTTCGTTGCTTAACGATCAACACAAAAATAACAGCTGTGCATATAACACTATGCGGCAGGTTTTATTTTTTTTTTAAAAATATTTTTTAAATTATTAGAAAAGCTTTTTAAAAAAAATTTTTTAAATGTTTTTATAATTGTTTTTTTGTGAGCTACGTCAACTCTAAATTTGTATAGAACAATTTAAATTAACGTCACGTTTTACATTTGGCATAAAAAAAAAAATAAGCTGATAAAACATAAAAAAAAAACTAAAACTGAAACTTGTGTAAAACTTGGCATTGACTTTGTCGCATGGCATTTACACGACATTCTGCTGATAAATCGCATTTTTCATACTACGACACGTTTATATGTAGCATAGTGTAGCAAACACATAGCATTTAATTGTTGAATAGAATTATATTAATTTAGTACGATGCCAGCCGTGGAAATAGGCGAATGTCGTGGCGATAAGAGTTCCAGCTTCAGCTCAAACATGAGCTCGACTCGTATGCCATGCCAATAAATATTATGTAGCAGCCGTACAGTGGAACAGAAAGTGAAGGCATAAGATTAATGAAGCGAAGTAATTGCTTGTACTACCGTAATATATCTGTGTAAAATTGAGCAGAACGATATCGATAAGAATTTACATTAACAGCTGATCTAATATTGTAACAAAGTGACAAGTGTGACTAGATATGCGTGTATGTTTTATGGCAGCTGTTTTAATTAATACTTAACAAAGATCAATCTGCTATATATAATACTCATACATCGAGTATAGCCAGCCATAATCTATAATTATAGAATAGACTACAATATGAGATTGCAATAATATAATAGAAATGATAACCGTTGATTATTATTACTAATGTTTGATGCCACAGGCTTGTATGTGCAGCCAACCATAAAGTCATTACAAACAACTGGGAAACTTGGTTAGTTTTACAAGTTTATATGTTTGAACATTTCTGCTGCGCCATCTCTGTGCAAATTATATAGTAAAAATCTATTTGTGGTAATTATGTTTTTTTGTGCCTTGTCTTGTAGCTTGTTTTTAATTAAACCAGTTTGATGAGAATTTTAGTTAAGCAGAGATTCAAGCTTTGAGTTTTGTATTGTTTTCAATTTCTTTACTAAAAAAAAAAAAAGAAACAATAATATTTATATTTAAATATTACGACGCAGTTCATGAATTATTTATTTATTTATAAATATTTTAATTTTATTTGATTATGATTTATTTTATTTATTTTTTATAATTATTTTAATTTATTATTTATTTAATTTTACATTTTGTTTGCATTTTTATTATATTTTACATTTAAAATCATGTTTTTATTTATTTAATTTAATTTTATAATTTTTTCTATCTTATATTTATTTAATTTAATCTTTTAATTTATTTTTATTTCCTTTTTAGTATTTTTATTTTTTTAATTTTTATTTTAATTTATTTTATTTTTTTTTCATCTAATTTTTAATTTCTTATTTTATATTTTTATTTTATATTTTTTTTTAATTTTATATTTTATTCAATATATTTCGCCCACATATTTAATTAGCCAAATGCCAACAAAATTCAATAGGCCAAAAGTCTATTCAAAAAGTCTCAACTATAAATCAACTTGCTTTTGTCTTCTACATGTCTAAACATTAGCAAAACAAAAGCAAACAAATTTAAAACCGGCTACAAACCTAATTACAATTTTAGCTAATCATTTGGCTAGGCTTAAAAAAAAATAATCAAAAAAAAAAATAAATAAATAAAAAAAAAACAAGTCTATAAACATTTACAAACTGCGACGTAATTTTTATTTTTTGAAAATGTATTTTTAAATTTTGATTTGTTTATTATTGTAAATCAGTATAAAAATCACTAATCACTGATTGAACTGATATTTATATTTATTTGCAATTTGAGCTGCAGCTATTCAGGGCTTTAACCTTCAGATAAGGTATTTGCATAGCATTTTTTGCTTATCAGTTCACTGGCCACGCGCTATTTAAATTGAAATAGAAATCAAATCACGTTAGTGCTGAAAAACTTCCGCAAATCTCAAATTGTTATGCTAGTAAATTGTGTGAAACTAGAGCAAAGTTGAGGCACAGCTCAGAGCATGAGCCGAATAGCAATCGTTCGCTATGTCGTACATAGTCGGCTATATACATGTATATATATATATGCTACATGTTTGACCACTTTGTGTTGGGTCATACAGCTGCTGTGCTGTAGTTGTCGTTGTATGTTTATATTCTTATCAGTGTCGCGTGTGAAGTTTAAATTTGTCATACTCATTGCTGCTACTGTAGCTGTGGTTCTAGCTGCAGACGTTGACTAGACATGCGCTTTGTAGCTGCAATGACACTGAGCGAAATATACAAAATCAAATATAAGATTAATCTTTAAAAAAAAATTAAATTAAATTAAATCTAGATTTAATATAAAAGTATTTAAATAAAATTGAAGACACAAGAACTAATTGCAGCAACGAGCGTGCCAAAAAAAAGAAGAATAAGGAAAATAAAACAAATTGCAAACTAACGCTGCATATATTTGTGAAACTTTTCAGGTCTTTCGACATGGACCACGCACACCGGCGGACACATATCCCAGGGATCCCCATGTAAATGAAACCTACTATCCATTTGGCTGGGGACAAGTAACAAATGTGAGTAGCAAACAAGTTTCTGCTGCACAACTTTTTGCACGAAAAATATAAATAAAAAAAAATAAAGAAAAGTGAAAAAAAGAAGCAGAAAACACTGTAAAAAAAAAAACTAAAAGAGAAGCTTGGCCAGCTTTTCCGTTCAACCCGAAAACCACACAGCAAAGCATTTAAATAAATTGAAATGCAAATGTTTGTCGTGGCAAAGGACTTTGGCGGCTCCTGCTGCTGTTACTCCTTCCTGCTGCTGTTGCCGAGGAGTAAAAGGCGACGTATGTGTAATGTGCAACTGTAGCTTGTAGTATGTTGCATTAACATATACACATGCATATGTTTATGCAATTGCAAAAATGCAAGGCATTTATTATTTTATAACATTGCTACATGTATCTCTTATTCTTTTCTCCTTCTCCTTCTCTTTCTCTCTCTCGTTCTTGTATTTTTGTGGAAAATTTTCGCCGGCTGTTGTCTCACGTGCCATCCGCCCATGCCATGTAATAAATCAACGCTCAGAATGGCAAACGCGAGCTGTTCAACATTGGTAGCTGGCTGCGTAAGCGTTATGGCAAATTTCTAGCGCCCTACTACAGTCCCGATGTAAGTAAAACTCCAACAAAAACGTTAACGTTAACGCTAACGAACCACCATAACGAACGATACCCGTTACGATTCTCAAAACAACCGGACGGACAGACAGACGAACGGATGGACGGATAGACGGACGGACGGATAGTCTCTCTGATAGTGCGGACGTTTACAAATTGCAAAGCTCAAGCGCTCTTGCCTCATCACTCAATTTCTTCTCTTCTCTTCGTTTATTTTTATTTTTTTTTTCTACTTCTTTCATCTCCTTTTACAACAATTTCTTCTACTACTCTTTCTCTGTTCTCTCGTTCACATCTATATTTACACCAATACACACACACACACACAAATAAACGTGCAGTTGGTGCACGCACAGGCAACGGGCGTGCCACGCACACACATGACCATGCAAACAGTATTGGCCAGTTTCTTTCCACCGAAAGGTACTGCCATGGAATGGAACAGCAAGTACAATTGGCAGCCGATACCGGTTTTCTCACAGGAGCTAAACGAGGATACGGTACGTCAACCTATCAATAATGATGCCATCATCTGTTTGAAATTGATTTATACCTCATTTCACCTCATCGTCAATTCAACACCAAGCGAACGGCCTGGATTACATTTTAGCCACCAATCGCTTCAGCTCACATTTCATTTCATTTTTTTTTATATTTTTTGCTAACAAACTAAAAACCAATTTGATAAGTAAATGCACAAAAAAAAAGAATTCTAAAAAAAAAGGGAAATAGAGCAATTCATTCAACTGTCTGATTTACGCTTGCGATATTGAAAATTATTTTCTATTTATTTTCGATTAATTTGAAAATTATTTTCCATTATTTTAAAATTATTTTCTATAATATTAAACATTATTTTCTATTAATTTGAAAATTATTTCCTAGTAATTTAAAAATTATTTTCTACTAAGTTGAAAATTATTTTCTATTAATTTGAAAATTATTTTCTAGTAATTTGAAAATTATTTTCTATTAATTTTAAAATTATTTTTCGATTAATATGAAAATTATTTTCTATTAATTTTAAAATTATTTTCAATTATATAAAAAATTATTTTCTATTAATTTGAAAATTATTTTCTATTAATTTTAAAATTATTTTTCGATTAATATGAAAATTATTTTCTATTAATTTTAAAATTATTTTCAATTATATAAAAAATTATTTTCTATTAATTTGAAAATTATTTTCCATTCATTTAAAAATAATTTATTTTTATTTTAATATTATTCTTTATTAATTTCAAATAGAATCGAAAGCAATTAATTTGCAATTAAATTTTATTTAATAAAACTTTCATTTACAGTTACTTCTGGTACGTACACCTTGTCCACGCTATTTCGAGGCACTACATGAAGTTTATGAAATGCCTGAAGTCAAAGAAGAAATTGCACCTTATCTGGACATGTATAAGGAACTTGCTTCCCACACTGGTTTACCCTTCAACGAACCTGAAGATGTACAATCACTATATCTGACACTGTTAGCTGAACAGGAATGGGGTCTAGATTTGCCCGATTGGACGAAGGAATATTTTCCCGAAAAAATGCAATTTCTAACTGAACAAAGCTATGTATATAATGTTTATACACCAGAAATGCAAAAGATTAAGGCTGGACCATTCCTTAAGAAAATGTTTGATGAAATGCAACAGAAACGTAACGAAACTTTAAAGCCAAACAAACGTAAACTATTTATCTATACGGGTCACGACTCGACCGTAGTCAATATATTGTCTGCACTAAAGATTTGGGAACGTCAGCTGCCACGCTACTCGGTGATGGCACTATTTGAACTGCATAAGAACAAAGAGACTGGTGATTACTGGGTTGAAATTTATTTCCGTAATAATCCAAAGGCACCGGCTGAAAAGTTAACTGTGCCCGGCTGTGATTTCCAGTGCCCGTTGGACAAGTTATTGGAATTGGCCAAGGATGTTGTGCCCACAGAGGCAGATGCCAAACGTTGTGATGCACAAAATGAACAATTCACAGAGCCACCACTGCGTGGTCCATAGAATGTAGAAAATGCACAAAAAAAAAAAAACAAAAGAAAATAGTTAAAACATAAGTAAATTTTCTTTATGGAATCTTACAGGTGCTACAACTCAGGAAGCTTAATGCTTAGTTAAGTCAAGTTCTAGTTTAAGTGTAACAAATATTAAACATCAAATCAGAATTGTCTCTGGCTTTTTTTTGTTTTGTTGTATGTTTGTTTTGTTATTCGTCGGGTGTTTGACTTAGCGCCAGAGCTAGCGCCTCATATGGCAGCCAAGTTGGCTCATTTCCGCTTGTGGCGCCGCCATTGCCCAATAGGCCGCTTCCGTTTGCCTTTTTGCCAGCTCCGCAAACAACTTCCGCACTTGTTTTGTACACTCTTTGAATTTCTTTTGCTGTCTCTCTCTCTTACTCTCTGTGTCCCTTTTTTTTTGTCTGTTTACTGCCGCCTCCCGGCAGTCGTTTGTCGTCTCTCTTCTGCTGTTGTCTGTTGCCTGTTCTGTGTGTGTGTGTGTTTGAATCTCGCCCGCCCTTTGGCTTTGCTCATTTTTGCAAAGAGGTGACATTTTTCGCATTGCGGTTTACCATAAACTATTTCATTGGGGAGTTGTTGTCTGTGTACATTAGCAGTGCTCCATGTTTCCATGCTCCAAGCTTCATATAGTGCCTGGAATTGCCATGAACCACTTTCCCCATGCTCGCAATTCTTTTTGGCCAAAAACACATTCAGTTCTCCCATTGTTTACTTGTGTGTGCGTTACCCATCTGTCTCCCAATGTGTGTCGAGATGCTGCTCTATCTCCCTCTCTCTCTTTCATTGTCTCTGTTGCTCTATCGTTTACTTTCTGTTTGCTTTTTGCATATATCTGTAAACTTTATTTGTCAACGGGACGCATATGTTATATGCTTGCCAAAAAAAAAACACAAAACAAAAAAAATGTAGACAGAAAACAAAAAAAAAACAACACAATAATAATAATAATAATAATATAAAATAAGGGAATCATATGCCGTACTCATTCATATAGCAACAATGCAATGCACTCGGCATCGTTATCATCATCAGTTTCTTGTATGACGCTGTATTTAATTTTGCTTAATTTGATTTCGGTGACACTATAACGCGACTGTGTTTGCAGTGTGGGTGGGATTTAACACACAAATATGCACACACAGAGAGAAATGCAGGCAAACATACAAATGTAGATTGCAGTAGTTGCTTGTTGTTCTCATGATTAATGAACAGTGTTATGCCAGGCGTTTGCTGCTATGTTCTTGTGCGCTGTTATACATTTTAATTTTATTATATATTTATTTTCATGTATAAGCAAAATATTTAAATATTTAATTTTTTTTTTAATATTTTAAAATTTTCATTTAATTTAAAAATAAAAAAAACACCCTAAAAGTATGCTACAAAATATTCTGCACTACAATTATTCGTGACACGGTTCGTGTTCGTGTGAATGTATGGTTCGTAACTCCGCTCAGCCATGATTTTAACCATGTAAACAAATTATTTAACCAAACATTGCATAGATGTAGAAAGTTTGTACAATCTACAAATGATAAGCTATCAGTAAGAGTCAAATAAGCAAACTGCAATCGTTACCAAAAAATTGTTCAAGTAGCGTCAAAACAGATGCGATTTTATCTTGACTTTTCTCTGGCGCATTGTACACAGCATCAAGAACAGTTTTAGCAGAGAGAGAGAGACAAAGATAGAAATAAAACTCCAGAACCTTTTTTGACAAATGAAACGTGGAACAAACAAGACGCCATAGTCGCTGCATATAGAGCCCAATAGTAGTAGTTGTAGCAAGCTCATAGCCAGTGCCAACAAAGATTTATCCATTTTGCAGGGTCTACGCTTTATGCGAAACTAAACGGCAAACAGTTTGAGTGAAGAAAGGAAAGGCAAGGCAAGGCAAGGCCAAAGGCAAAAGCGGCCAAGCTAACGGAAGTCAGGCATGACAGCGGCTGCTTCTGGCTGGGTAAACATGTTTTGCATGGGCCTCGTTGCCAGTACAAACGGCAAACGGCACTGACGATATAGCTAGAGTTGTGTGTTTATGAGGGAAATGGAAGTGAGGTTTAGGCCATAGTCGCAGTCAGTGGCGCACTCTATTGTGCGTTTTAATGGACTAAACTGCAGCAGCAACAGCAGCAGCAGCAGTCGTAGAGGCTCTCTGCCTGGCAGGCAGCAAACATTTGTGCAGCTTATTAATATGCATCCCATCTCAGTTTCAACAGCTCTTGGGGATTAGTCGTGGGCAGGTGTAGCACTCAGGGCAAAACTCTAACAGTTTCGCCTTCGCAATCGGCAAATTTTATCTGCTAGGCCAAAATGCAAAGTTTTTCGCTACATATCGAAAAGTCGTTAGTAAGCTGACCACAGAGATGTGGCCGGCAAACAGCACAACTGCAGCTTGTCGACCAACTTAAGCAGCTATGGTTTTTATGTCTTAGTCGTAATTGAAGTCGCAGTCGTCTTGACGTTCAAAAAAAAAAAAAAAAAAACAAAAATTAAAGTTTATCCAAAGACTTGCACTTAGCACACAACTTTTCTTTACCAACCAAAAGTTTTCATACTGAACTTGTCTCTCTGGCTCTTAAAGTGGATTTGTTAGCCCAAACCATATGCATGTCATGAAGTAAAAAGAATAAAAAAAAATATATATATATATAACGATTGTGTCTGTTGCTGTGCATAGACATAAGTTTCCTAATGGTAAAAATTACATAAAAACACAAGAAACCAAGGTTATTTTCGGCGGGCCGAAGATTTCATACCCTTTCAGTCTGAGAAGAAAACTTTTCATACACAAACCCAAATTTTCGGCCGATTGTTCCTATAGCAGCTACATATATTATGTAGTGGTACGATATAACCGGTTCTAACTTAAATATAGCCTATGGACATAAAGAGCATGTATACGGAGTTAGCTTTCAAACTGAGAGACACTAGACCGACGGACATGCATCTTCTCAACGCTAATCAAAATTGGTCTGTCCAAAATGCATCCTGTCAACGCTAACTAAAATTAGTCTGTCCAAAATTAATAAACCCTTCTGCAAGGGTATAAAAAAAAAACCAAGCTACAGTTTTTTTTTTCTCTTTTGTAAATAAACTGTGTCTAGTTTTCTTTGTATGTCAAAAAAAAAAATTGAAACAAATATATAAAAAAATACAATAACAAATCTACTAAAAAAAAAATAGAAAATAATAGAAAATGAAGAGGCGCGTCAAACATGTATTTCTTATAACGACAATATTTATTTTATTTATATGCATGGTGCTAATGCATGTTTTTTCCGGATATGATCATGACATATCGAAAGTGAAAAAAACTTCATTTT
Source organism: Zaprionus obscuricornis (assembly GCA_037044475.1). Taxonomy (NCBI): domain Eukaryota; kingdom Metazoa; phylum Arthropoda; class Insecta; order Diptera; family Drosophilidae; genus Zaprionus; species Zaprionus obscuricornis. The sequence continues at coordinate 6,852 of JBAMBR010005517.1, read as the reverse complement.
TTGTATTCATTATTATAATGTGTCTATTTTTAATTAGTGATCCAATTAAATTTACATTAATGGCAATTGATTCAGCATTTTGGCCAAATAAACAAGATCTATTTATACCAGATGAAAATGCAACAACACATAAACGTTCCGATTATTTGAAATTACGTTTAAATACATTAAAATCACAGTTATTAGTCACAGAAGAACATCGCAATGAACATTTAAATCTATCATTTCAATTAATAACAGTCGATGTATGGTTATATGGTAAATATTTTTTATTATTAATGTCTTTAGTATTGGTAACACAAGATGATATGTTATATATAAATCATCATTTTATGAGCACCACATTTATGGAATCACAAACAAATACATATGGATTAAAATATATTAAAGATATTGAAGATACATATTCATTTATTGAATCATCATTGATAAATGCAATGCAATTAAATGCAACAGATCATACGGCATGGATTTATAGTGCTGGTTCATCAAAATTGGGTGTTGTACGTTTAAGGCAATTACGTCGCAAGAAAGATACACATATTGGTTGGAATAAAATTGAATTTAGTAATATTGATTATAATCCAAAATGGCAATTACCATTTAGTCGAACGCCATATACAAATAAATATTGGCGCATTTTTGAGCCATGGTTACCCACACGGGATACAACCAATTTTCTTGAAAGAACATTTTTAAATTTTAAATTTAAAGGATATTTTCAAGAATATCCACCATTAACAGGTTATGTAACATTATTGGCACGTACCAGATGTAATAGTATGAGAATTATAAATTATTTAAAAGATAATCAATGGTTGGATCGTTTTACATCAGTATTATTTATAGATTTTACTATGTATAATGTAGATGCAAATATTTGCAGTATTGGCACATTGATAATTGAACAAACGCCATTTGGTAGCATTGAGCCAAGAGTAAATATAGAAAGTATAAAAATAAATGTAATTGATCAAAGCAGTGGATATAGTATAATTATTGTCTGCTTATATGTTATTGTACTTATACAATTTGCCAGACATTTAGTATTAACATTATGGTTTGAACCATCCAAATTACGCAGTATGTGGAATAAACTTGATATTGTTATATTATTTTTAAATATATTTTTAATCATAACTGTCGTTTGGAAAGAATGGATAATATCACGATTATTATATCGTGTTGAAGGTGCTAGTAAATTGGATTATTTTGATTTTCGTAAACCAGCTAATGTACAGTTAATGTATAGTGTAACAATTGGATTTCTTATATGTTTTACAACATTACGATTATGGAAAATTTTACAATTTGCAAGAATATTTCAATTTTTCTCATCGGCCCTATATGCGGCATGGCAATCATTGGCTAGCACTGCAATTATTATTGGTATATTCTTAATGGCATTTGGTATGGCATCGGTTATTATCAATGGAAATAATACAATTAATTTTAGCTCAATGGTTAAAAGTATTGTAACATCATTGAGTTTTTGTTTTGGATTTCACTCACAAATAAATCCAAGGGATCTATTTTATGGTGGCGAAGTCTTAGGCCTTATATTATATTTAATTTTAGCCTTTGCACTAAATCAATTGGCAATCAATGTATTTATATCAACAATTAATAATTATTTTCAATCAGCTAAAACAGCCAAAGATGCTAAATTTATGGCACAAATTAATTATTTGCAATTTTTACGTGTTGAATATGCATATGTCTTTCGACTATTTCATAGAATAAAACGTTTTACAAAATCATATAAAAGACGTAATCGTACAGTTGCCGAAAATATAAAACGACAATTGGATGCAAATGAAGTGAAAAGTTTAAAAGATAGATATCGTGCATTTTCCAAACGTGGCACTGAACCAAAAGAGAATCGTGTCACTGATATTGTAAAGCATGCTGAATATAAGTTACGTATTGAACGTTTATATACTGTGGCAGCTGTTTTACAAACACAGATGGAAATCTTTGAGCATATATGTTTCTCGGATGAACATGATAATTTTGTACCAGATTCTGATCTTGATGACGATAATCCAATATTGTAATTAAATCGTTGCGAAAACAATGACAAGATGAATCATTAAACGGAGCAAGCATTGAATTATATTTTATAATATAAGTCAATAATTATTTAAATATTGTTTTAGTGTATGATAATATTGTTCATCATTGAGTAACGAAAATATAAATAAAAAAAATGAAAAAATTAAGTAGAAAAAAGAAAAATTATTTATTTTTTGCACTTACCGTTGCAATAATACTTGGCTGTGTATTTTCATCATTATATTTTGCTGGCGTTGATCATGAAACGGAACATGTTAAACATATGTTCATTACAATTGTTATTGTATTATTATTTCAATTTGCTGTCGCTGAACCAATACGTTATGTTATATGCTCAATGGATGAAGCATTTTGGCCAACAACAATTAGAACATTCATTAATCGTTTGCCACCCGAAGATAATGCACCATATAATCGATTGGAATTTTTAAAGTTACGCCTGAAAAGTATGAGAATACAAACAATAATCACTGAACGTTATCGACATGAAAGTTTAAATGCTGCCTATAAGAGTATTACACAAGATTTAATCAACTATGTTAAATTTATGATTATATTTTATAGTGTCATTCTCGTATCGTTTGATCCAGAATTATACTATAATACGCAAACAGTGAAGAAACTTTTCAGTGAGAAAATTAAAGATAGATTTGGTATCACTGAAGTCTATGATCTTAATCAATTATATGATTATACACGTATCACATTGGTACAAGCCTTCGATTATAATTCTAATCAAAGTGGCACAAACTGTTGGTTACATAATAAGGGTACAAAAATTATAGGCGTAATTCGTATACGTCAATTACGTTTAAAAAAGGAACAATTTAATTGGAATAATCCTGAATATACGGATGAGATGTATATGCCAAATTGGCAATTGCCACATCGACATTTAAAATATGAGGATAAATATTGGAGAACGTATGAGCCATGGTTACCAATTGATCATAAAATTGGATTTGTCGATAAATTATTAATGAATTTCAATCATTATGGTGAATTTCAAACATATCCGGAATTACGCGGATATGTTGCATTATTGGGACGCAGCGGACCAAATTCAATGAAAATATTGGATTTTCTATGGAATAATAATTGGTTCAATTATTTCACATCAGCTGTATTTTTTGATTTTACGCTATATAGTCCAGATTCTGGTATTTTTAGTGTATGTACATTGCGTGTGGAACGAACACCATTCGGTAGTATGATATCCGAAGTTAATGTTGATAGTGTTCGTTTAGTTGAAAATCTATCGGAAAAATCATATAAGCAGCTAATCGTTCTTACAATATTTATCATAGTTATATTTCAAATGGCGCATGTATTTTTTGTACACGTTTGGTATGATCATTCAAAATTACGAAGCATTTGGTATATTTTGGATTTATTTATAATTACATTAAATTTTACATTACTTACATTACTTTTGACACGATCGATATTTACAAATTCAATGCTGAGACATTTAGAAGGTACTGCCAAAATGGATTTCATGGATTTTCGCCGACCAACAAGATTACATAATTTAACTGCATTAGTAATTGGATTTCTTATTTGTTTGGCAACCCTACGGCTTTGGAGAATATTACAATTTGCACGTGTATTTCAATTGTTTACGAAAACATTATCGCATGCCTGGAGTTCATTGGCGATCACAATGATAGCTATTATCATTATTTTAATGGCATTTGGAATGGCATTTACTATTATCAATGGCAAAAATAGTTGGCATTTTATTCGTTTATTAAATACGATAAGTGCATCCTTGTTAATTTCTTTTGGTTTTAACTCGGAATTTTCACCGGAAGAAGTATTCTATGGTGGAAAATATTTAGGAATACTTATGTATGCGTCATTAGGATTCGTTGTAACTAAATTATTAATTAATGTTTTTATTACATTAATTATAGATCATTTCAATAGTGTACGCTCTGCATATAATCAAAATGTATTACGTCGAATTAATTATTTTGAATTTCTATATGTTGAATATTTTACCGTTGTGATGTGGTTTAAGAAATATTTTTGGTTTTCAAATCGTTACAAGCGTAAAAATCGAACAATAGCAGAAAATATTCAACATGTTTTAGATGAACGAGATAAAAGACATGCTATACGAAAAGATAAAAAACGCTCAGTATTATCATCAAGCAGATCGAAAAAACCACCACCAAAACCTGAGGAAGTATTGCAATCCATATATAGAGAACGCATAGAATATGTTCTTGGTGTGGCAAACATAATGAAAATGCAACTAAAAATATTGGAACTATTACTCTTTCCCAGTGATGAATTAAAACCTAAAAAACGGCGTATGTGGCGTAGTGCATCAGCTCCAAGATAAAATTAAAATCCAAAAAAATATATAATATATATATATAGATGAGAGTGCATACATTATAATGATGACGACTGCAATCATATTAATCGGCAATCATAAAAAGGAATATGAAAAAAAAAATAAAATGCAAAGAAAAGAAAGTAGGAATCAGACTGCTGAGTAAACTATTCCTATTTTATTTGTATGATTTGAGCAAATACTAAACTTATAATAATAATAATAATATGAAAAAAAAATGTAAGAATTTCTCTGTTCTACATATTTTATAATTGTTGGACAAATTTTCAATAGTTTTCTATTTGATTTTGTTTGTTTATTTTCGTTTTCATTTTTTTTTTTTGGTATTTTTTTGGGATGTCGCAACTAAATAATTATGCGCAAACAGGCAAGGCAAAACTTTGACTTGAAAAGGCTTTTAGGGCAATTTGGCGCTGGCTTTGTTGGACATGTTTGCAAAAAAAAAAAAAAGAAAAAAACTTACGGAACCTGAGTCTGGCTATGGGCCAGAGCAAAATGACTTATGAGCGAATAAGAAAATAGCATTCGGGGCAGAAAGAAAGAAAGCAAAAAAAAAAAAAAAATGAAGCCATTTAGAGAGAGCAAAGAATTTCACATTCAGCTCTCGAACAACAATTGTTATGAGTTAAGTAAATAAAAATTTAATATCTTATGCTTTTAGGCTGGATACCAAAAAACTATTTGTGTTGCCCAATTTGCCACCCGCCCCCATTTAGGAATTTTCTATTCTCATTTGCTCTATTTGCCTCCCATGTAATCGGAAGCTGCATTTATTGTTAGACTTACAACTACAAAAAAAAATAGAAAAAAAAAAAAAAAAAACTTTACAAACATTTTGATCAACAGCAAATGTAGCTAAACTAAACAATTGCAAGCGGCGCTAAACTTTTGCCACTACAGTTAGTTTTGCCATCTCTATAGACTGACAGACGACTGCCGACTGCATGCAACGATATTGGTCTATGCATGTATGTGTGTGTGTGTGTGTGTGTGTGTTTCACTTGGGGAACTATGTAAACTTTTATAATTATTAGCAACAAATGAGCAGTGACAGAGCACTTTTGGCGCAACTGTAACTTTTATGCAGACAGATCCTATGCCGACCCAACAAAAACAGAATAACACATACACACACAGATGATTCCTGGACGCTCAAGCTCAATTTAAAAGTTTTAACTACCTGACTAGTATGTGTCTACCTTTTTCTGATAGTACTACAGAGCTCAGTCAAGCCTCTAAGATATAGTGTCCCAATCAAATGCCAACTGCATATAATTCGTTTCGGTTGTTTGGTGGTTCGAGAAAACTTTATAATTTCGACCGAAAATCTGCTTTTCATAACATCTTTAGCATTTCTTATTTTTTTTTTTATTTAAGCATATAAATTTATAAAGTCATTTAAAAAATTAAAATCATAAATAAAACAATAAATGGAATAAATAAATAAAAAAAAATAAAAATAAACTAAATAAAAACAAAAAAAATAAAAACAAAAAAAATAAAAAAAATAAAGAATAAAATAAAAAAGTTTAATAAATAAAAATTAATATTCACTATTTTCAATTTTCTAGAGATGCAAAAAATTAATAAATGTTAAAGCTAATGTCATTCCATGCTTATATTTCCAGCACTGCAAATATAAACATAAAACTCTTTGCAACACTGTCTTTCCGCATGTCAAAAAAAAAAAAGAAAATTAATACCTCCAACATTTTTCTCGTGGCCTCAAGATGATCAAGATGAAGAATAAAGATGCAACTGAAAGTTACTTTGCACAGGGAGTCAAGAATAAGATTTCATTAAACGTTAACGGTAAAAAGATCCATTTAAATCCAGAAAATACAAAAATTATAAAGGTTTATAGAACAACAACAAAAATAGCAACAGGATTTCAACAACATCGAATAGTAAACAGGCAGCAAGAACCAAAGCTCGAACAGCAATCACAGCAAAAGCAGAGTGTACAACATTATGTGCCACAGCTTCGTCATCAGCTTGAACGCTTTCCGCAGGCTCTGCCGCTACTTCGGCAACAGCATCCGCTTCAGGCTAGGCCGCTGCGTCAGGCACTGCTTCAGCCACAACATCAGCCACAACATCAGCCACGACATCAACCACTACATCAGCCACAACATCAGTCACAACATCATCCACAACATCAGCCACCGCATCAGACTTTACCAGAACAAATTGATTTCGAAACACAGATCAGTGTAACACATATACAAGTAGCTAAGCCCAATAGTATCATCAATAATTATAATAATATAAATGAGAATATAATCGAAATTCAGGATCCATTAGAGACTCTTTCAAATGAAACTGATAATAATAATAATAATACATTAAAAAATTGCCAACGTATAATTACGCTGCCACCATTGCACACACATCTCGATCCACGATTATAT